>JAQIXQ010000117.1:0-58016 GCA_034700485.1 Pseudosinella alba
ATTATATATAACGTCTGTAATCAGTATTTTTTTTACTAAAACAACATATTTCTTGATTGGTTGCTCTGATATAAATATTATATAAATATTTGTGATGATATGATCATGATATGAAAGTATGGATAATGATGCAATGATAATTTCGTGACGTGTGAGCAATATTTTTGGAACTTCTTCCTTGATTTTAAACAGTTGTACAAAAAGATCATCAGTTTCTCCGTAACCTCTACTCTACAAAATGTCTCTTCACTACTCGCAAAATCCACGTGACAAGTTGTTCTCTCGACTACTTCGTGAAACTCTCTCTGTCTCCGATGCAAAATAACAAGTGTTCCAATCCACTCCAACAAGTACCACTACAAGCAACCAATCCACTTCGACTTCGATCCAAAGTGTTTGAGAGAGAAAGCAATGAATGAACGAACCACACTACTACTTCTACGTGAAAACTTCGACGATCTGATCATAAGAGAAAGTGACCGAAATTATTTACGACAAGAAAAAAAATCATTGCAAGTTTCCGACTACAACAAAACAAGAACAACTAGAAAGAAAACAACTCTACGACAATTGTCATGTCATGCATTTATCTGTCTACTCTATAAGTACTATATACACATTCACGAACAATTTATCTATATTTAAGTTTAATGATTTTTTTTCTGTTCTTCAATTTAGTTACAGTTGATACATACCTAAGTATGAAAATCTTCGTACGCATTACATAAGAATTATTACATCTACACAAAAGAAAATAAGATAGTGTCAATATCTCATAAAAAATATTTAGATAGAGTATTAGTTGTTAGTTCAAAAGATCTTGTCTTTGGGACAGTCTTTTTTGAGGATGATCCAGTTTATATTTTTCATTTTTTATTGACCACTATACTATTGTTTCGCGACGAAAGGAATTACAAATATTTGATTAGACAGCCGGTGAGACACGTGTACAGCACGTATAAAAAATAATCACAACAACAACCATTATATTTGTATTTTGTATTTGTTACGTGCATACTACAAGATGTGTTTTAAGGAAGTATCTCTATTTAAATAAAAGTGGGTGGTTATCACCCGATAAAATAGTACAAAAAAGGTTTTCTGGGTTTGGAGGAAGTTGTTAATGTTCATGTAATTATAGTTAAGTTGGCATCTGAATCAATAACCGATATACATACACCTACATTGTAAATTAAGTTAATTATAAGTACGTCAATGCAAAATGAGATCCAGAAAATGCCATTTTCATACGGGAACTTCAACTCATTCCATAAAATAAGCACATTCCATTCCTTCGTTATCTTTGTCAAAAAGCATAGTCATCTCAATCTTTTATTCATTTACCGGCTACTTTATTATAAAATGTCAAGAAAATTGAACGGTTGCGGTTCCACATTTGCAAGCTATACAGCAGAGTAGGTCAAGTTTCATGGATAACTATTTAACTGGATATTTAATTTTGGCTATATGGCCTTTCCGGATTCGTCCTTAGAAAGAAGACTCCTCTTGCCCTGAACATAGAACAACGGATTTGAAAATGGAACCCCAAACACTAATTATTTGACTTATTCTCTAAATATCTTCATGTTGCTATTTTTGAACTTACGTTATGGGAGTTCCCCAGCCCATCGGAACTTTCTCCTCACAAGCACAATTTCCCTCATCGAATTCCGCCCAGCTTTCACATTTACAGGAGGAGAATGCCTCAGGATTACTAAGAGACTCCCTGAAGAAGGCATGAACTATGCTGTGACTGCAGCTCCTGACTAACGATATCACATCTCATATTATTTCAATTTCAGATTACATAATTATTTTTATTTCACCATATTGACTTATTGCATATTGTATACCTATATTATCGTCGCATCCTGGTTGGCTCATCCCCGAGTTGGGCTGTAAAAAAAAGAAATAGCATAAATTAATTCGTACTCGTACTTAAATGGGTATTCAATAGAAGCTATTAAGTTTAGATCCCCATATTACATAGAAGTCAACGTGTCCTGTTGGGTTTTTGAATCCAAGGTAGAGTATCGACGTGTGAAAGACGTTGACGAATTGGGCATCTTCTGGGTCAAGCCTTTCGTCATCTTCCCTTCGTTCAAAAAGTGGCCAAGCGGGGTCAAGTCCTAAAATTGATTAAAAGTACGTATGAACATGAGGGGGACTTTTAATAGTTTCAGGTTACAACTATTCTAGATTCCATCATTACCGAATGCGCCTTTCATCTTGCCCCCAACCAAGCTCCTAGCTATGTAATTAGGCATATGTCCAGCCAAGGAATGTCCTGCGAAATAAGTTTCGTTCAAAGTGGCCACTCCTTGCTCCACCAAAAAGTTAATTAATTTGGCAATGTATTCCCCAACTGGCCCAATGTTTCTTACTGCTGTCCCATAATCAGGGCTCTTGGCAAGTTCCGCCCAGTTTACGAGAACAATGTTGACAGGTTCTCCTCGTTCCAGAAAGCCTGCACGAATGTTATTTCCCAAGCCTCCAAGGTGACCCTGGCCACCACTGCCACCAAAACCGTGGGCCGCAATAAACAATGGAGCATTGTTAGCAAAGCCGGAAAGGCAGTTGTCAGTGCAGTTGGGAAGTAGCTGCGTACCATTCTCCTGTCCCCTGTAGGCAATCAGATCATTAATCACCAATTAAATGAATTATACGTATAAATTGGGGCAGAGTGAATGCACATTGTAATTGTTCATATCTTACGGAATGTAATGCCAGAAGAAGACATCCTCCTCTATTTGAGCAGGCGTGGGAATAGGTGACCTGGCCTTAAGGAATGCAGGGACCACCCTCCCATCCTCAGTTTGAAACCAGAAGAACTCCTTCTCAACCAGCGGCACTGGAACTGACAGGCATAGCCCAACCAGTCCGAGAACGGTGAATAGTCCGAAAACAAACTGCGAACTCATTATGTCCACCTTTGAATTCTGGAGGAGTAATGTCAAGCGTAACGAGGAATCCTGGAAATCGAAGCTGTTCCTGGAATGGGGTGCCCCTAGAATCTTTAGGTATGTAGGTGCCAGACTCGCTTTTATATAGCCTGGCGAACGATCCCAGTTCATCGATTTCCTGCAAGCATAGCACCTTAATCAATTTATAATACCTGTCCAATCAATCACTGATTGAAAGCATATCACACCCATTTATGTAACTTGCCTAAATGCAATTGAAGTGTTTATGGCCACTTGATATCCAAATATCTGTGATTTCATAATTTCATAATAATATAAAATATTATGTTGTGTTATACCATCGTTCATCAACGATGAGAATAATTAGGAAATTCCATAGATAGAGTGGCGTGTTAGTGTTAGGTAAATCTCAACATTATTAATACTTGCATTTACAAGAGCGATGTCCCATGATGTGATTGATGCCGATATGTACCTAGGTATTTTTGGACCTGATTTTAACACACTTGAAAATGTCAATCCTCTAATTAATTGTGATTTATGAAACGCATTTATGTCGTATGCACTCAATCATAATGTATAATTTAATTGTATATTCTACTGTCGCGAATCATTTAGTGCTATAAATAATTAACGCATCAATTCAGCCCATTTCTGACAGGAAATCATATACATTTTTATTACTTCTTTCTGCAACTATCTTCAGGGAGGTCATAATTAAGTCGTATGGGTTACAATTTTGAAGTAAGATCAGGTCATTGCTGATCATATTGACTTATGATAGGCTTATTACAAACATGAACATTGATATTGATGACGATGAGATGAGGTTGACAGCTTTAAAGATGGACTTGAATGCAGTGCAACAGGTTGACCCTCGTGCGGCAGCTAGGACACTCAGGGGACTCCATAATACACCTTGCGAGGCAGGGCCGGCAGAACAAGTGTCCACAAGTCGTGCTCATGATTGAAATCCCTTCACTCTTTAACTCCCGAAACGATCCGTAGCAAACCGGGCAGGATCTTTGGATTGATGCATGGGAGGATCTGGAGGATCTGGGGGACACAGGGTTACCTTGAATATCCACTTCCTCGACAGTCCCAGAGTCCACATCCACTCCATTCCCATTTTCATCTTGACCAGTGAGTGCCAGTCGGCCTTGGTAATAAAAATTGGACCTCGAATTGGATCTCGAATTGGACCTCGAATTGCTTCTCGAAGGTCCGAGCGGGTTGAAGTTGAAAGGAGGAAAGTATTGGCGGAGGGATTCCGGAATCGGGATTGGAACTTCCATTTTGAAGTTGATATACGGGGACGGAAGGTTCCGATATTCCAGTTCCCCGAACGCCCGAAACAGGATGTAGAAGATAGCGAAGAAGAACAATGTGAGCGCTACAAGCTCCGATATTAATGCCAAAATCACGGTCATATTCTCGCGTGTAGGGTCCTAAATTCGTAATTTGACTTTTAATTGGTAAAGGAACGTCGTGGATGGGGAGAGCGGGGGTCACTGATTGAAAATCCAGACAAAACTATTCAGTTTGCTTCCATGAAAAATCAGATAGCAAATGACATCACGGGCATCAATGAATCCATATTTTATTTTTTAAATTAAATTACTCAAGAAATGAAACGAAGGTCATGGTCCGTTGCATGGTAAGGTACAAAATGTTCCAACTCGAATTCCAGTTTTCATGAGCAATAAATTATTATATGGTAGCAATTAGCTATTTTCTCGCCACCTCGTCCCACAATGTGACTTTGAAATGCTCGGGTTTGACATGAAGCCAAAAATAACTATTTGATACTCACAACTTTGTATAAGATGGTAAGAGCTTATCTCAGGAGCTGGTTTTTTATTGTACGTTGTTCTCATTTTTATGTAAACCTTAAAATCATTAGAGTTACACAGGTTCATTCATATAATAAGTTATAATGTATGTTCTCCGATTTTTTTTCTTCAGAAGAATGAATTATAATTAATAATTATAATAATATACATCATATTACACAACATTATAATATGGCGTTATATAATTTACAATAAATATAAATGACCACGTTATAACAAATGATGATCTAGAAGATTCTAAAACCGAATTTTATTGTGACATTGCAAATTAATTAGTAAAAAGTAAAACCCTGAAAAGTAAGCTATATATAGCTGCATGAAAGGAACTTTAAGAAACGTGACATGTAACTTATAACCTATATTCGATTTTTATGTGTTTAAAAAATAAAACTATATTCGCACAACTTCAATTAGAACTAAAACCAAACAAAAAATATTTTTTTCTTATTTTTGCGAATCCATTGCTCTCCTCCTCGATGCTCATTTTAGCACTACTTTTGTGTATAGCAGGTAACATAGCATAATAGCCAATATCAATTTGTTTTGTTTTTTTGTCAAGTTCGCCTACAAACTGCATAAAAATGCTTACAATCAAAAAATTTAACCACGATTCCTGCACTCCCCCACCTCACACACATGTATATATTTAAATTTAAGTTTAATGTAATTTTACAATAATAAACATCCTCTAACTAATTTCATAATAATGCATAAACACTGTCAAATGGTTCAAATTGATATTTTCTGGCAAAAAAGAATCTTTCCTGGCCTAAACTATACATTTAAGTATGTAATAATAACTGTTTCATATTGTTTTAAATGTAAATCTTAGAGATAATTTTTCAAATGCGAAAGTCGTCTTGTGATCCTGTACAAGGATAGTAGATCCTACTATATCTAACTTATCCAAATTATCCAATCCACATATTTAAATATTCACTCGTATTCATATGCATTAAATTATACTTGTGGGTATATCATGTAATTAAAGTGTAATTAATTTTTAGCCATAAATTGTAAGTTATTTTTATAGATTTATTTATCATTATCAATTAAACAATGAGTATTATTCACATAACTCAACATATAATTACTTTACACTTTAGGAATAGTCGAATAATTTTTACGAGAGATGATACGATAAAACGAACCACGACACGAGATATACGATCAATTTTAATGAAAGCATACGCACCTTTCTATCCTTCACAGTTTCACACCCACTCATACCCAATCTCTAACCCAATTCAATTCATATAAGTCGCCCGACAACTTTCACTCTGAAAATGGAAATTAGAGCAAAAATCATATGCATAAAATAAATTCATAAACGGTTCATCCAAGAAACTAATTGTATTTCCCAAAATTAAATAGCAGACATAAGTCAATTTTGACGAATTTCATTATAATGATTGCCTATTATATAAGTTTGTAATATCATCTACCTAATAATAACGGATATAAACTTAATTATATTTTTATAATTTTAATTAAATATATTTTTAGCTGAACTTGTTCCGCCGTGTACAACAGGTATTTATTTACAGTTTAGTTACATCTCATTACATTTAAATGTTTATGTACTGGTTTTTTATTTATAATTTGAATATGTACATTTAATTAAATTTAACTTGTCCTTCTATTACTGCTTCTAAACATATATCGACATTTAAAGGAATGTTGTTAAATATCGCTAAAAAAAACTTCTACTTGAGACGCGTGTGAGTCACTTGTCACTCCCCCCGCGCGACTCGCACCGTTTATATTACGCACCGGACGACAGCGATGAATTTAATTTTTCTTTTTAATTAAATGTACCTACCTAGCTAATTGTAAGATTTACATTCGAATAATTTAATTGTAATAATAAATATAACAAGATAGAATATATATTTGACTGACTCACTTTTTTATATATATATTTTTATGGCTTGATTTTTTCACTATAAAATTAGGCTTTTTCCCCATTGTTTTTACATAGCCCGTCTCTTGATAATAATTTCTAGAGATTTCACCATCAGCATCCTAATTATTTGCGTGGTGAAGTTGCCTGATATAAAGCTACATTGAATTACGTTGCTTGTTTTAAAGTATGGATGGTTCCAATTAAGTGGAATCATGGAGAACAGATATAATTCCTTAGTCATTTCAATTTCAATACTACGTACATTTAATTAATTACATAATTAATTACATATTTTTTTAGATTTTAATAACACCAAAATGCCGTCAGCATTGTTTCATAATTCATTACTGAACAAAGTCGAATGTCGGATGGTTGGTGGATATTGCCCGCTGAACACATTCAATGTGCATGTAGGCATTCTCAAAAGGAAATAGACTTAATTGCCTAAATTATAAAACCAGAACTTTAAACAATTAAAGCTAGTCACTTCGTTTTTATGCACGTGATGAATTTCTTTATTACTGAAGGGCACGTACAGCCCCAACATTGTACTCATTAGATAGTCCCGTTTACGACAGAAATCATAGTAATGAATGATAATCAAATGATTCTAATTCTAATCATTAATCAGTTAAATATATTATTTTAAACTAGGTTTAATGTGGTCGAAAGATATTTTATAATTCGTAAATGAAGGAATTAAGATTAGTTATTTTCTTTAATATGTTAAGAATACTTTAAGTAATAAAATGTGTAGGTTTATCAATATCATAGTCATATATATCATGCCATTCCAGCTTAACATTGTTATTGGTAAGTTAAGTTTTATTTCAACGAAAACCATTCACACATGCGAGACTCTATACTTAAATACTTAATTGTTAGAATTTTCGTTAAGTATTATTGTACAGCTATAATAATCGTATTGGAATCCTATCATATTATTTGTATATACAACCAGAGGGAAACAATAATTATGTAATTAATGCTTTAGGAGAAATAAAATTACTTGGTTCACGTACATAATTTATCGGGGAACTAAATTGGAGCACTACTTAAACTCTTAAACTAATATTCATGTTTTGTGAATAGTTTTTTACATTTTTTTTTGTTTTGTATTTGATGACGAGATTCTTTTGTTGCTTTGAAGGTAGTTATTTATATATGTCACTGACTTAAACTGAAATTTACTTTAATTACATCTAGTATTTTATGTACATTTACAATTTATAATAGTTTATTTAAAATAATATATTTAAATATATTCTATTGACTCTTGGAATCACCATTTACAGGATTGACGCTAGAATTTGAAGAATGACCAGATTGAATAGAACAGCTACGACGGATGTAGGATGAACATTTGTCGCCGTGTCAGTGATCTTCCAAGGTGAGGTCTTTGGGGTGATTACCTTGAGCGGGTTGCTGAAGTCCCCGACAGACGCCACGTTCTTGGACGCTGCTCTTATGTAGTAAGTTATTTGGGGAGTAAGTCCTCTCAAAATGAAACCTGGGGAGGGAAATCAATTAAAAACAAGTCATTAATATAGGCCCCGATTGGGTTTAGCTGTTAACCCCAAGTATCCCGTCCCTTGAATAAAGTCTTTTGTTGAATTTTCCTCATACTTCTTTCCTTACCTCCGTCATATTTCGTCACATTCGCAGCCGTCCAGTCGCCTCGGGTAGCCATTTTGTACTGAACAACGTATCCAACGATGGGGAGCAGCTTCCCCTTTTTCCTCTCTTCATCCAGAGCTGGATCTTTCGCTCGGTCTATTCCACGGGGGCCTTGCTTCACCCGGATTTTCACTGCATCCGGTGTAGCGAGTTCCTCCTCCAGAATGGGTGGTGGAGGCTTTTGTCCCTTGAATAGTGTCATTGTTCGATTCATCTGTCCTAGTTCATTCCTTGCACGGCAGACGTAGTCACCAAACTTGCTCTCGTGTTGGACAAGGACCTGTCAATTAAGACAATATATTCATTGTGAATCTCGGGATAATGGGGTCCTCTCTCAAAATTAAGTTCTGTGTCCTTGTTTGGCCCAGAATGCTACATTACCATTACCTGTAAAGTTGATTTATTTTCCTCATTCACAATGAACGTCTCGTCTGAGGGGCTGAGAGTACGGCCCCGATGGATCCACTCGAATTTTGCTGGAGGTTCCGCTTTCACCAAACATGTCAAATTAGCCCATTCTCCCAGCACACCCCAATGTTCCGTTTTGGCATTTCCAGTCAATCTGGGCTTCACTGGATAATGAAAATGGAAAAGAATAAAACATTGTATAATCCCTCCTTGCATAACGTCCCTAGTTATAATAGGCACTGACATTGCATTATATAAGCAAAATCCGCATTTTAATTTGTTGAAAGTGCCTCATTTTTTTCTATCCTGAGGTACTAAATTGAATAAGTGCTTTCTCCTTGACTTACTTTTTACTTTCAGAGTGATGTTCATGGTCTTGGTGTCGGGGATGGGGGAGTTCATGTCCATGGCACGACACATGTAGTGACGGTAGGCGTCATGTTGGGTGACATTATGGATCATCAACGCATCCTTCATAATTTTGTATTTTGGTGCTGAAATGTAAATAATTTGATGTCATTTTCCTGCTCCCAGCGAGGTATGTACACGAACACCGAGTGGTGAGTGTACACAAGTTTCATCATCATTCGCTTTCCATTTTTGAAGTTAATCAAATATTAGGATTGGGAGAGCAGCGCATAAGCAAAGTAATTAAATGCTGGGTGGAAATATGCTTTGCTGCTCTCTCCATTCCCATTTCCTATTTTGTCAACTTACATGGCGGAGTCCTTTGATCCACTTTCCAAATAATTCTGGGGTCCGATTGTCCCTGAGCTCTGCATTTCATTAAGTAAGTTTGGCCTTCTGGAGCAGCTTGTTCTGCTAGGCTGGTGTCAAACACAATAGGACCTGTTCCCCAAGAGGAAATACAAATCTCAATGCAAATTTATATGCAAATTCATACGGAGCGAATAAAAAAATGGGCTGTTTTGTCAAAGAGAAAGTCAAGTCAACAAAAGTCATTCTGTATAGCTTGGGAATGCATTGTGATTGTGATGCTAATAAGGCTATATGTCATTTAGTCAGCTTCTTTCCATGAAAATGAAAAATTGGATGGGGGAGCACAGGGGCGGGTAGAAATGTAATTGATTTTCTGATTACAGCTTACACAATCATCAATAATAATAATGGGCACATTCCTATTTTTAGTTAAAAATTAGGCACACACACATTCATATCGTATAACATTTGGCCTGGCCTCGACTCTGGTGTGCGGAGTGAAAAAATAATTATTTCCCGAATAATCAGTTTTACTAGCCCAGGGATAATCCCCCAAAAGGAGTCTTGTCATTGACATAAAAACCTTTGTACCTATTCATTCCTCTTCAAATATATATGTAAAAATCGACATTTTCCCTAGCAAAATATTCCGACCAGGATTAGGACCAGGTATATCAATACATGTAGCCTATTCCTGAAAATAGAAAAGTTTTTTTTTGTCCTGCCTCCCCTCCCCAGGCTTAGTATTTTGTACATGGGAAAGTAGCAATCTTGCAAAAATTACAGAGAAAATCCACTCCCACGTCCCATCCACATCCACCCTTACAAATTCTCTCCCATCTTGAAAAGGGCATTAGTTATTGTTGTGTACCTATCTATCTCTCTCATTCCCAGCAATAAATCCGTTCTTTGTGTCCCCGGCCCTGTCTTCCCGTTCATTTTGGGGTATTACAAGGAGAAAGTCTGGAGATTCTAGAATGAACCCAGTAATAATTGGGATATGCATGGGGGGGAAAGGAGAAAGTGGCAGTGCCAGCGTAACAGTTTTATATAATCTTAGCCTCTCCCAGCAAGATAGAGATAAAATAGAAAATGTATCCAGCCGGGAGGAAAGAAAATGATTTAATGGGTCACAATAGTGGATTTCAGCTTTTAGTCCTTTCCTTTTTTGTCATATGGAGGGATATGGAGGAAATGGAGGTCCATAGAGGAGACATACCTAGGGATTTTGTACGGAGGTGTAGGTGTATTGATAGATATATACAATATAAGAACATATTAAGAAGTGAAGAGGAGCTTACGAATGACAGAAAGATTGAACGAGGCTCTATTGCCTTTGGGTGCGACACAGCTATAAAGACCTTCGTCTTGAGTTGTGATCCGATTGAGAAATAGGTCAACTCCATAGCTTATCTCCACTCGTATTCGACTGAAAAAAGATAGAGAGAGAAAGAGACAAATATGTTTAGAATTGAGAATTTTCTATTTGGGAAAAGCAATTTGTTAGGTAGGTGAAAGGTATTTTTATTATCATTTGCGCCAATGCCAATACAAATTAAATTACTCTAAAGCTAAATAAAGCTCGAACACAGGTGCGAATTTTATATTACATATAAGTGATTTATATGGCTATGTAATTTAATTTGTATATGGGCCATTTCCTCAATTATGTATATTATTTACTTACCTCTGTGGAGAGCTGTCTATCCTTTGGCCTTTAGGATTTATCCAAAACGCGTTGGTGGAGCCGTCCATTAACGTACACGCTACGAAGTACGTATCGTTTATGAACTTCTTTACAACTTTATCCTTAGGGAGTATTTCCACCTGTTGGCCATTAGTTAAGCTTAGTAAACCTGTAAAATAGGATAAAATTAATATATGGTTAATGGTATTACATACATGATATGGGTAAGTCTACTTAATTATATAATGCATTTTCATTAGCCAATTACAAAGTAATTTATATCTTTTCTTTTGCAGTTTGTCAAACGGAGAGTGACCTTCACTTTCACTTGAGCTTAATAAAGTCGGTGGACAAGTAGGGAAAAGGTAGAATATAGGCATTAAATGATTATGATTGCATTTCCCTTTCGTTTCTTTTTGCTTGCGATCTTTTTGGCAAAATAATTATCATCATGTCTCATCTATTACGTTTTCTTTACAATTCGGAATATTTAATTCGCTGTTTTTACAAATATGCACATGTTATTAAGTAAAACAAACAAAATTGTTGCACACTAAAACGACATTGTTGTAAAAATATGTTAAAATTAATCATATTAGTTAATAGATGATTTGTTGTGCCCATAATAGGTACTTATTTTGTATTGTTCAAAAAGAGTAAAAAGACATTCAATTAGTAGGTTCGTTGTCATTGAATTACCTTTCGTGCATCATTTTACACCCTCTCCATAATTTGCAAAATTCCATAAAAATCCCTTTTCATGCATTATTACAAGGAGAAAAACGCTTCTTATTATAGGTTCTGGAAATATAGATAATATGTAAGGCAATGTAAAAAGGTAATCATCTCTAATCTAAAATAGCAACCATTCTCTCTCGATTGTATAGTATTATTCATTTTGCTTCTATGCTCGTCCTTAATTTGGTTGATTGG
The DNA here is from genome assembly GCA_034700485.1 of Pseudosinella alba. Classification (NCBI taxonomy): domain Eukaryota; kingdom Metazoa; phylum Arthropoda; class Collembola; order Entomobryomorpha; family Entomobryidae; genus Pseudosinella; species Pseudosinella alba. The sequence goes on from JAQIXQ010000117.1 coordinate 12,109, forward strand.
GGTATCTCACGCGATGTGAAATAAATACTGCCAGAGATAAACCACCCACACCCCCCCTCTCATAATTATCCAAAATGCCTAGGCTCATAATATAAAAGTAAATTGTTTACTGAAAGTTTGGAGATAATAAAATATCTCACGAGTAGATACAACAAACCAACTACCAAACAAACTTCATACTTTCATATAATAGTGCAGTAGTAAGGTAGTAGATGTCCATTTTTTTAAATAAAAACAGGAATTCTTATTTTTTCCCTGGGAAATCTCAGGTGCATAAAATTAAATTTATTATTCCGGATTCATTAAACTTCCACGAGTACAGACAAGCCACCCAAGCCAGAAAGGAAATGATGATACATGCTCCGAGTTACTTTACCTTACTATTTAATTAGATAGGTAGACATATTATGATTCATGATATGATATGAAATCATCATGCATAGGAATACACAAAGTTTTAAAATCTGAGCAATTCCTAAACAACATCGTTAACTCATATATAAATAGAAGCCGCCAAGGATAACGATGAAGAATGTTTCCAGAGAAAACCAGAACCAGACTTCCAGTGCACTGCACTACCTCCCACTCACATCCACTCCATTTCCCCGGAAGAAATGCTATCATTCCTCATCGTCATCATCATGTATGGCTCACTCAGGCATGCCGGAAAACAAGGAAGGATTCTCCTGGCTATGAAATGAAATGAATCCTGCATCAGATATCATCATCCTCACCATTCTGAAAACAAAAGTTTCACCAAAAACCTTTTTTTCCTACCTGTTTTCTCTTCATAATCTGCATTATTGATTCACACTAATTGGCTCATTAATGAGGATTCATTTGTCTGTACATCATGTGATAATCCCTCTCGCTAATGAAAAATGACAGCTCACGAATGAAGACAAACACGGAAGCAGTTACATCGGGATACGTAGCCACAAGGCATGGTGGTATGGTTATGGCATGGGTTATATGACGACGTTCACGGTGACGACCATGATGATGATGGTGATGTAAAGCAGAAAACATAACTTTCTCTGGCTTCTATCCTTCCTCCTTTCTACCTCACAGCTAGAAAAGCAAATAATGCCGACATGGATGATGATGATGCAAAATAGGTAAAGTAAAGTATACAGTCGCAGTGGCATTAATTGCTTGCTTGCTCACTTTTAGCTACTAGCATATTCATGATTTCCCCACCCTTCCTCTCCCAACTTAACTTCATTTTCATTATATTTTCCACGAAAGTCTACAACGAAATGGTTAGGTTTAGGTTTGGGGTTTATGACAAAAGACAATTTTTACTGCACTTCCAGTAAAAAGTGCTGATCTAGCATGAGCGGTGTTAGCTGAACCGAGAGGATGAACAACAACGTGATCCTAAGCAAAGGGATAATGACTAAAAACTGAAAACAGGTAATGTGAAGTGAATGCCATTACCTATATCTGATGAACAAAATCTATTATTATTTTAAACTACCTACCTATTCCATTCCAAACAAAACAACAACCTGCGGAGCATTAACAAGAACAAGAGGAAGCACTATTAAAGTCAGAGAGAGATTGAATAGTGGATTTCCATTCAATATAGGGAGTACTTAAATAGACAGGGGGGCTATTATTAAAACAGTTTTTATGGGAGTCGAGAGTGAGAGTGAGAAGGATACAGCCTATCACTATTTGTTAAACAAAATAGATGAGCGTGGCGTGGGTGTCAGAAAGTGGCTGTAATTGAATTCTTTGGTGGTGGTTGGTGGTGTTTTGTTTGGATTGAATTGAATGAGAGAAAGCAAATATGGGCTGGGGATATATTCTTTTATTTACCTGTGTAATGGAGTTTCCCACCCAAGGACTCTCTGCCACTTCGCATTGCATGCATGCATTTAATTTCTGTTGGTGAAAGTGATAAATGGCTCATATAGTAAAAGTAGATATCTGATCCGATACTGTTTTAAGGTCTTATGGAATATGCTATATAGGTATGTATAGGAAATAAAAATGAAGAAATCAAAGCCACATCGTCATATCACATTGCCTTTTTTCAATTGTTGTGCCCACCATACCACCACTTGAGCATTGTAAAAGGATCAGATCCGAACCGCACGTAAAAATAAGACATGTTTGGAGGAAGTGGTTAGGACAAGTACTAAAATTTGATATATTTATAGTGTAAGTAAATCGTTGAAATAAATCTATTTACCTGACACCTCCTCCCAGTTCCCCCCAAATAATACTATATATAAATATACCATATTACATGCCCGGTATAAAATAAGATAACAAACTGAACAGAACAGTAATAGCATAATAAACTTAAATCTGATGATTGCTGGTGCTGAAAGGATTTATTTTTTTAGTTGTGATAAATGGATTGATACATTTAAGGGGGGAAAGTAAGAACAAAGAATATCAAGAACACACGAACAAAATAATACAGAGAGAGGAACTCCCTTCCGTAAGCATTTTTTATTTCATTTCATTAGTCGTCCCTCCCTCCTTGCAAAGAAAGCACATAGCCATAGCTATGCTATGAGCCATATATGTATATCCTGCAGGGAAAGAAATTGTAACTGTACAAAGCTGACGGAAGAACAAAGTTTGTTTTTTCGACAGAGGAGGAATGAGAAAATATTAGGGGAAAGTGTGGGTGGGTGGTGCATGGTGCTGGCTGACAGCACATAAGCTATTTAAGCTTTCATATACCTCCGCCAAAGACTACCATATATAAAAAGCCTCTCAAGACAGAGGAAATGGATGGTCTCCCGAATTTCGGATGAGATGAGATCCTCCACTGGGTTCTCTTCTCACTTCTCCCTTTTTTACTCATTTTACTTGATTTACACAAATCATTATTCCATTCCGGGATGCATTGCATGAACGATGTGGAATAGACAATATTATCACAAGCTTAGCCTCTTTTTTCCCTGTTCATATAACACCTCAACTCCTGCTCAATGTACTCTTGAATAGACCATATTACATTACCATAAAAACCGAAGCTGCAGAGAGCGGAGCAGGAGAGTGACTGCAATTCAATACCTAATCCAATTCTATTCACACATGCACCATTCCAGACCATTATTTGGTACTCTGCATGGCTGTTTGCTGTTATATAGGTACCTATATCTACATGCAAATGCATGGAAGGAGAAAGTCAGGTGAAACTTGACACTTGAATAATATTTTTTTCCATGTGTATGACCATCATCATCACCGTCATCATCATCATGTCATGATCATGAATGATCCACATGATATAGACTTACCCCGTAACATATCATATTCCATTTCACTTCTTTCTCAATTTTTCTCCCGTTCTTTCTTCCGTTCCTTTTCTTCTGGATGGAGGCAGCCGAATATAAATACTAATCCCAGGGGAATAGGTAAACTAGTTTACATTCAAGCTACATATTACATGTTCTCATGAAATAATGCATCGTGCATGCTGCGAGGTACTAGTCAAGTACTAATACTGCTACCAGGGAAAGTGTTCAGCTTTTACTTTCCGCTTCTCTCTAAAAATCCAATTTTACTTATACCTACCTACCATTCTACCAACCTATACGAGCACAAGGAGCTCAAAAGGCACGGAAAGGTGAAAACCTGGCAAAATAGGAAAGGAAAGGAATGGGCAATGCAAAAGAACTGGAGAGAAAGTAGAGGCCTTCTTATAATCCCCTTCCAGGATATGTGTGTATTGAGGAGGATTGCGTGACAGGAAGATTTTCTCTCGTGTTACAAACAAATAGCATGTTCCAGGCCCATTTTTGAGTGAGGAGAAGAGAGTAAGTATAGTTGGTGAAGAAAATTGTTAGTTTAGCGTTATGTTCCCGATGCCGCTGGAGGTTATGTACATATAATATGTAGGGAAAATGAAATGTTGCCTCCTTCTTCCCGACAGTTCCTTACGCATAAATATCATCATCATTTATGCCTCCTCACTTGCTCCATCCAATCTATCTGGAAGAAGAATATCTGGAGAAGTCTAGTATGAAAACTATGAAGATGAATGAGGATAAGTTAAGGAAGAAAATAGAGGAAAGGATGAAGGCCACATACGGATGTAAGTACGTAAGTAAGGGTAACAAGATGCATATTATGTACAATATGCGGAAATGTGAACCCAGAGTGGTGATGCTGTTGATGATGACGATGAGCATGGTGATCGGCCCTAATGAACCTTCCGATCCGCTCGCCTTTTGCTTTCCCCGGCAATTTATCATGACCCTGGGACTCATCTATCCGATTCACATGTCCAACAGGAAAAAAATATTTGTACAGAGTACACGAGGAGAAGTGAAAGCATTACGCAGCTTTCACAACACACTGTTGTAATGTGAATTTTTATATGCATGCATGCATGGCTCAAGACATTTAGATCCGATATCGAAAAGGATTTTGACTTTACTTGGCCTGGTCTGGTAATAATAACGGCTCATATGCGTACATTTGCATGGACTATCATCATCATCATCATCATCCCACACGACTCCAATTTAAGCCTTTCAGCAAGTCAGTAATAGTTTGTAATAGAAAAGGCATAAAATCCGAATCCAAGTTCCACCCAGAGATTCCAGCTCAAGTCAGTCTCACTTTTAGAGAGTGGAGAGGGATATAAGATAACTTCACCCCAGAGTTGTTCAGCCCCACAGACTAGAGAGACTGACGACGACTCCAGTGGGGGGAGACAGAGAAGTCCACACAAACAAACAACAACGGAACTGTAAACGGTAAACGATCTTTGTTGTTCCAGCTAAAAACTTTTTTTACGAGAAAGTTGAAGCGATGAATGATTATCTCCATCCCATCACACACTCTCTCTCTCAGCCAGAGAGATAAACTGAGATCCATGCCTAGAGACACTCGACTCCCTCATCCTCATCCTCGTGGACGGGCACAGATATAATATAATGTAGGTAAGTGAAAAGTTTCAAAAAATTCGTTATGCAGATATACATATGGATGATATGGGATATGAGCTGGTTAGATATTAATAAACATGCTTAACCAAACTTGTGTCCCCCTAAGATATAACTACCTTCCCCCGTTCATTTCAGTTCGTTATTCACTTGACAAAAGAGAATGAGCATATTTGTTTGTTTGTTTGTCTGTCTGGGCTCATATATACAATCTCTCCTTATGAACATGATATGCGTTAAATGCGTTTAGCTGGCTCCACGTTTTTGCTCTTGTTAAAGTTTCCGGGGATGGGGATGATCATGATGTGGAGTCGTCGACAGAGACGGAGACTAACGCCAACAATGGGCCAAAGGGCGACGAAGGAAGTATATTCATGCTGGAGCTAGATGCTGAACTGAAGTACCTTCTCCGTCTCTTCTCTTCGCCCTTCTTCTACCCTAGAATGAAGTGGCTTTAGTTTAGATTTAGAGGAAAGGCATTCACTCAACAAGAAAAAGTTTTTCTATTTTCCCTTTTCAACTTTCCCCATCAACCATTTCTCTCATAAAGAATGATACGATTGTGATATATGAAAGGAGGAACAATTTTTTAAAGCTATTATCACTTTCCCCGTTCCCCTTTCTCCAAATCTTGAACTGGATGATATGATGAAGATGGTGATCATGATCATGATCCTGATCTTGATGTAGTATATGAGATGGGAATGATGACGATGATGATGATAAAGAAGAGAGAAAAAATACCTTCCTAAACTTGAAACTTGGGACCGGGAAAAAGAAGGCAACGCAGCTAAAAAGTCCTTCAGGATACAGTAAAGTAATCCCTTTAGTACAAGACTGCGAACGGGAGAAGACTAGGATCTATTTTAAGGGATTTTAATTTCTTCTTCCAAGACTAATCTAATCTGGGACCGTTACTCTAGTCAACTGGGCCCCCCTTGAAAAAATAATGAAGAGCGTGTTAAGGAAAAGGAAATCTCATACATGGCGATGATGGGAACAAATACGATGTTATTTTTCCTCCCTTTCTCCTACTTCTTCTTCCCAGCCAAATAGTCAGATTCAAGTATATATGAGATGAGTCAGCATGATTGTACTTAAATGGCTATGGACTCCTAAACTGTTTTTGCAATGCATACTCATGCCATGTCATAAAAGAGGATTTTTCTTCATTCTCTCCATATACATTAGAGAGTCAAGTGAACTTTTTTTTTGGAGAAATGGGGAAATGATTCGAGCATGGCGTGACCTTCCCATCCGCCTCGGTAATAAAAGTCATGCTAAGAATAGCGTATATATTTTGGCTTGCGTGGGTGGCTGGACTTGGGACTAATATGTATCACTTGGAATAGTTTATTACCATTTTATAGCTTGTACAAGCTTAAGGGAATAAATATGATAAAGAAGGGGGAAAGTAAAAGTACCTTAAAAAAAGAGAAAGGTCCACCAAATTCCAGGCCCTCCACTGACCATATAGACAGACACTCAGACTGGTTCTGATTCTGATGAGGATCGTGGCGGTAGTTAGTGATGACGATGGCATTGGCTATCATTGCTATCTGACTCCGTTTTTTTCTAACGTCCACCAAAGAGATAAATGGCTTACAGGAAAGCAAATCGTTAACCATGTAAGCCTTTGCTCTTTTAGAAGACCACGCTCACGTGCATAAAAAATAGGGAGTTCTTAAGGGAATTCCCGTTTCATTCGACTCTGCACGACCAACATTTCCTTCACTCTCCTCCCAGTTATCCCTTGCCATTATTGCCATTTATATTCGTTTCCCTTTTATTTCATACGACCAAGGTTTATATCCTCTCCCAACATCCAAGTCATATATATCCCTCTTCTTGCCAAGATAGGAGCCAAAAAAGGCAGAAAGTGAAAGCGTGTTGAATGGCTGGCGAGAGCCATTTCATATCTGCATTAAAACACATCACATACGTTAGTTTTGGCATCCCCCACCCAGCCCATGCATATCATGCACAGGTCTTCAGGAGAAAGAGTGAAGGAGAAATGGGAGAAAATACCCGAAAAATAGGAAAGGAGCCCATTCTCAATTACCTTATATATACCCTTGCCAATCTTCCTGTCACAGTGGTATGCAAAGTGCTCACCGCCAACTCTCTTATCAGAACAAAACGATATAAAACTGTGCATATGGCAAAATGGTAGGTAATATCATGTGCATATTATGTCCTATCTCGTTTCTGCATTAACGTCTATGTCTGCCTACGTGAAAGTGAAGGTCTCTCTCTCTTTCTCTCCCCGTCCATTCCTTTGTTGTGTGCGTGTGTGTCATTCAATGAGAGAGGTAGATAGTAAAGTAGGATGGGGAAATAATAGCGAAATTTAAAATGAATGAAGTCGGGAACGAAATGCGCCATTATTCCCCATCCAGATAGATTCCCCCCATTTGGCATTATAAGTACATTTAAAATATTCATTCCCATGCAAAGCCACATAGGAATAGAAATAGAAAGACAAAAGGCCCCATAAAGTATTATCTAACAACAGACAGCAGTAGTATGCATAGGTGTATATTTATGGCAGTCACCCGCATCAAATCAACTTGAAAACAAAGTGAGTGAAGTGAATATTTAAATTGCGGGGGTGCACCGGAGAAGAAAAGAGAATCATTTTAAGAGAGAGACAGGGAGAAGGAAAACATTTGTCTATGTTTATGACGACAGGAGAAGCCTTCAAAATGAGAAGAAAAACTTTCTGTTGGGATGGGCAAGGCTTACTTACTTTACTTTGGTTTCGGTCAGGTAAATACTAAATGCAACAACAGAAGTTTCTACTAAAAGGGAGAAGATTCTATTCTAAACGGAGATAGATAGCTTGCCAGACACATGCTTAATGATGGGTCTGAAAAGTGTGCCCAACAAAACGAAATTGAAAACTCTTTCCCTCTTATCATCATCATGAGGCTTCCCAGTTGTCTTTTTTCTCGAGCCCAGCCCAGCCATTCCGTGTGTCCTTCCTTTTTTGACTTGACTGATGCTCTTTTTTTCCCTCTCGTGTTGCCTTTCGGGGGTGAATAGTAAATGGACAGGAGCCAAAGGGGGAGCCATGCCTTGACAATGGAGAATGACTTTTAAAAGGAGAGAGAGAGAAAATGGTCAAAAAAATGAAAGTTGAGAAAAATAAATTTCCCATTCTCACAGAGGCAGGGGAGGGAGTAAATATATAACGTTTAGTTGAAGGGAAAACGACTTATCCACCCATCAGCCATCACATCCTACTCGATATGATGACGATGTCGACGATGATTATAGGGAACGTGGCAAACTTTTTCATATTATTTATGTAAATCAACAGTAGGAAGGAGTTAACACGGAATTCCTCTTTCTTATTCAGGGGCTTTCATTCTTGTCTGACATGAAATCAAGTTGGGGTGCACACACGTCGTCCGTCGGTCGACATCACCCACGTCACAAGACCGCTATGCAAGTCATAGCCCTACAAAAATAGCCAATTTCTTTTCTTCCAACATAACAACAACGCAACGGCTGCTCCGGGTTCCGGTCTCTGATACACGTTTCCCATCCATGCCATCACCTCTAACAATATCAACTCAACACCATCAACATCAACCATCCGCCAGCACTTTTGTTGGGAAGAAACCGACATCGACATCATCATTCATATAACAATAGTCAAACTCCCTCCACTCCCTCTCAGGTAGGTTATGTAGAGTGGGGAAAAAATAGGGAAGAAGGAAATAATGGCGGAAGATAAAAGTTAGTCACTGGATGGAATGGACATTTCTTCCTTGAGGCACTTCTCCCTTGTTCGGTTCTGTTGTTGTATGTGCCTTTGCTTTATAGTTTAGTCGATTTTCATTTCATTTCACTTATTTCATAAGAGGAGCATATCTAGCCAACCGCTAACCAACCCAAATCGTATTTAGATGTCCATGTGTATTCAAGAGCCGTGCAGGGAGAAAACACATTAAAAAACCGCTAAACAGCCAGAGCCACGACCATCCCACAAAAGCCAAGGCATGAATGCAATGTCTTATTAGCACATTACACATATCCATACTTATATTTATATCCAGTCCAGAGTCATGGCATGGCCAACAATAAATGGCTAAATAGCATTCTCCTACATTAGAGCCATTCAGGATCCGGGATCGAAAATTTATTTTTATAGTTTTGTCCCTTTTCATTCACTTTTGCATTGCTTTCTATATAAATATTAAAGGTTGTGAGCCCTTTCCCTCCTCTCTGATGTGGTTTGGTTTCGTTTGGTTTGGTCTGGTTTGCATTATTTCCTCTTTCAACTTTCTCCCAGTCAGTGGAAATGTTACAATGGAACAGAGATATGCATGCATGAAGCAGACACAGACAAAGACCAAGAAAGAAATCTATTTCTCCTTTTTGTTCTCTGCTAACCACAAGAAAAGGGAATAGAAAATGAAATAAAATAAAAAGTAAAAAAAGAAAGAAATATGTCCATTCATGTATGTTTCTGGCATACTTAAGCCTGTTTTTGCGCTTCCTCCTCTCTCCTGCCATCATGGCATGCCCTGCCATGCCATGCTTTCTTCTTGGTGAGCCCTGTGTGAGATGCATAATGAATAGGCGGAGGAAGGAGTAAAAAACGCCTGGAACTACAGAAGTGAAAGCAAAAGGCTCGTTTAATGTTCAACGGTTAAGAACTAACATTTCGCCTTCCCGTCCCTAGATCTTCTCTTCCCCCCACAACTTCTTCTTGAGAGTTCCTCTTTGCGCTTAAAATGTATCCGGTTGTCTCTCCTTTTTCTAATACATATTATCTCTGTTCTGACAGACTCCTTTCAGTTCCAGGCGGTGGCCTGTTCTCTCTTCTCTGACTATGCCTATGCCTTTCTCTTATAAAACTTTCCCCAGCAGAGAGAGAAAAAGAGAGAAACAGTTTTTCTGCCAGTTTCCGGTTTTATTTTTGTGGAAAAGTGAGAATTGAAACTCGGCTCTCTCTGGCAGTTTACCACTGTTTTAATAAGTATTTATCGCATATGTGATATGATATGGGGGAAGAGGGGCGATTAGATCTTTATTCCCATTCCATGTACAATTATGCCTTATGCCCATGCCATGCCTTTTCGTCTTCGTCCACTCCAGATGGTCGTTAAGCGTGTGGCTGTGGCTGTCTACATGATATGAATACTGTAAATACTATAAATAAATGGTAAACAGTGGGTAATAAAAAGCGAAGCCCTTGATTTGGGTTTGATACGCCCATTTTATTTCCCTTTTGCATTTTATCGCGGGGTTTTGGGCAGTTTCGTGGTTTTCGTATTCGATAAGGATACTTAATATGGCCCATATGCTACACACCCCCAGCTACAACTACAGTCATTCATGGCCCTCCAATCTGGAAGAAAAACTGACGACCAGGGCTGGAGGGATATGGGCAGGGACCAAAAATAACCCGCAGTCCAGTCCACGATCACAGCTCAATTCTATTTCCGTAAAGCCCTAAAACTCTACTAAACACTGGTCAATTGGGTTGGTCTATCTTGGTAATGGTGCTTACGATAAAAAGAAGAAAACATGCAATGCATATTCCATTACAGGCTTAAATGTTCAATCTTAATTGCAAAATCGACAACTACACACCTACACCAACGCCTCCAGGAATGGTCAAAGAGAAAAAAACTTGAAAAATAAATGCCCATACAACTATGGACTGGGCTAGAACTTTGTTCATTAGAGGGAAATGAAAGCCAGGGCTGACTGAAAGTAAACAGAAAGCAGAATACACTTGAAGCAGTGGTCATAGTCATAACTGGCAACAACCAGAAAAAAATTAAAAAACATGGCACAATTGGTTTGGCTTCCAGTCTGCCCACCTCGTACAATTGTACACAATAACATGGAACTGGGAAAATTGAACCTGGCAATATGAAAGAAACTCTGTATCCGTCCTCTACATGGCATTGGATTGAATTATGCATTTCTATTTTACTTTCATTATATGTAAAATGTAACTTAAATGCCTTTTTACTCTCCAATCCAATCCCCTATTACTAAAATGGGGTGCAGGTAAAATGCCTAAGTAGCAGGTGTGTTTACATTTACATTTTGTTGGCTCCTTTACTTTAAATTATTCATGTTCGGAGAAGAAGGGTACATTGGGTGCATTGTAGTACCATGGAATACCATGTACAATAGTACAATAAAAAAGGGTTATCTATTTTGCATATCTATCCCATTCCATATTCCATTCCTGGTTTTGCACAGGGAAAAGAAGAGATCGGCGAAAACAAGCTCAACTTGGGAGAATAAATGTTTATATGCATGGAACAATATACTCAAACTTTGCTCATTCCCTTTCTCTCTCTCCCTCAATCAGCAAATGTGATTGTTGTATCACCATAATAGTCGCAATTACATTTTGGCAAAAGCACATTCATAAACAACAATAAAAAGCTTTTTCATCACGGAACGTCCTGTGTTTTTATACGCTTGGGTTATGCAATGTCCTGTCCTAATGTCCTATACATAGGTGCATATATTCTAGTCTATATATATAGCTCATAGGTACATTACCCATGTTGTAAGTTTCTATAAGTAAGTGCTACTTTATTGTATGTACTTGGTCATCGTCATCAGAGCCAGAAGCCAGAACTACGGAACCGAGAATGAAAAAAGGGTTCGGGAAAAGGTAAAAAAAAGTTTCATTTAGTGGCACGTATAAAACATATAAAAATATACATAACTACCTACAATCGTCCATATATCATGAGGTAAATTGAGGGAAAGAAATGTAATCTGGAGAAAAGCACACGCTACGCTACTGATTTCACAACTGGATACATATACCACGATACGGTATAATCATTTTTTTTTAGCTGGATAAGATATAAGTATAAAGAAATCCTTTAAGGAACATTTAGTCACGTTGTGGCATATAGCTACAAACGTAGGTAATGTACTTAAGGCATGGACTGTGTGACTGTGTAGCCAAGTATCTACGAAAAGTTAGACCATATTCCCACTGGGAAAACTGTTCCATTTTAGATCCATCCATATCCATATCATTTAAAAACATGACTTAGCTCTACTGCCCTGCTCATATATGTACTTTCCTCCAATGGAAGGAAGTTTGGAGGGAGCCAGGGAAAGAATTTTAAAAACATTTACCATCTTAAATCTTTTTAGTAGGTAGTTTCGGTGGTAGGAATAGGGAATGGCAACCATACGGACGGGATCCCCGACTGGAAATGAATTTAAAATAATATTTTTTTTACAGTCAGCAGTATTATTTTTCCTTGGTTAAACAGCTAACCACCATGGTTGGTTGACTTCTAATTTAATTTGAAAGGGCTCTGCCATCTCATCTCATCTCCGAAGTTTATTTGGATTCTCTGGTGGAATACTGAATCGATGCTGGTGGAAATCTACTTACATTTTTTTGAGCTCCATTCCATCGTCCAAGTGGGAATAGGAATGGGGATAAACATTACATAAGATTATTATAGGATCGGCACAAGGGAGGTTAGGCCTAAATAGTGTCATTAAATCTCAGTAAATCCTGCAATAATGATAGCACATTATGCTAAATTAAATGCTCACAGATAGCTTTAGAGAGAGAAAAATTTTCACTGTAATTGACCACCATTACAATTTACAAATGTTTTGACGCACGCGAAACTCATTAAAATATTTTTCACGTCCAGTCCAGTCTGCAGACACGACACGATAGTCATCCGTCATGCAACAAAAGTGCACACGGGAAAAAATAAAACTTGCTCATAAATATAAATATCTATCCAGCCTGGCTGAATATTGTTTCCTCCAGTTGAGGCCGAGTCAGGTGAAATGGCAAAAGCAATCCATTATACAAAATCATGCATTGCAATCGCCATTATATATGGGAATAACGACATACCGTTCGCTACAAAATCTAGAATGCGCAATAGTGCCAATGCAATTCAAGCAATATGTCTATTGAAATAATGCATAGGACTGGGCAATTTTAAAAACTCTGGCTCTGGCCGGGGCTTGGCCTGGGCTTGCATGCAAAATTACTGTTTCCGCTCTGAATCCCTCCGATTCCGATATTTGTGTGCCACTTGAGACCTACTCCACTCCACCAAAAAAAACATGCCACTTCATACAGCGCTACATACATTTTTAGCAATTGGATGATGGAATTCACATGCAATCCAATGTGACAGGCTGGCAGGTTGGTACAAATAAAAACTTTTCCCCCCTTAAATGAAGGCTCACATATTGCCAACTGCAGAAGTAATAGCTCTTCTGGATGCAAAGTAAATTGAGATGGTGGGAGATGCTATTGTATTGCATCGCATTATTTGTACCGGAGGAATGAGAAATGAGAGTGGAGAGAGCCTTTTCTCTGTTTAGCTGTGTTCATTTCACATTCCCTATCAGGCAAGCATTTAGCTACCAAAATAAACACGTTTTCACAGGAAAGAAAAGAGAAACATCGCATATGGCTATAGTATGGCGAGGGTTTTTTAGAGCCTATTTTGCTTGGAACTGTGGGAGCTGAAATGTCACATTTGTCAAAAAGCTGTTTCGTTCTTCCCATTCCATTCCATGCGGATGTGAGAGTGGCTGGCTCGACTCACAATCACACTTTGCAATCTTCTCCCAACTCCAGCAAGTTATTTAGCTTGGCTACATAAGTGTTGCGTTAAGAATGGAAAAATGTCGTAATTTAATTGAGAAATGTAATTTTCTCATCTTTTGGAAATTTGACTCCCACGCGAGCACTAAAGGACATGGTCTAATGTAGACACCAGGAGAAAACCTGCAGTAGGTTGTAAAGTGAGCAAGAAAAAGTAGGAAAATGATTAAATGACGAACATGAGCATTTACTTCAGCAGAGAAGGCTCATATTTTTGGTATTCCTGGTGGCCTGGCATAGCTATACATATTAGGGAAATGTCTTCCTTTTTAATAGAGCCGAGCCAAATGACATATACCCCATGCAACAAAAGGCAATGACTATGGCCATGTATGGCTATGCCCATTATAATGACAAAAATGACTGCTTTTCCAAAGGAATATGAACTGTGCTACATTACATGGCACTAGAAAGATAATTTTCTTTTGAAGTTTTTTCTTCCCTTGCTCTCCCTCCCTCTCTCCCTGCTCATTTATTCCATCAGCTTTAATCTAAAAAATGGTCATTGTGTTCTGTACTGGAGTGTGACAGACCTTTTTATATGATAGCTTCCAATCTAATGATATAATGATAATAATAAAACTGCACACTTTACACATAACTAGATATACAACAATGCTGTATGTATGTAGGCAAAAGTAAATGTTCATCCTGGTTCCGTATATTGCACGCATTATCATCATCATCGCCATCATGATATAATCATCATGACAAGGCTTCTTGTATCTAGGTTCTTTCTCCTGTCTGGAATATTTACATTTTTCTCTACTTTTATACCTTTCTCCGTAGTTCTTCCTTACTGTGGCTTAACTTTCTCCGTCCGGTTCCCCATGAACCATATACCATATCATAAAAGATGGAAGCGCCAAAAATCCATTTAATAATGCATAAAACATAAAGTGGAAAGTGAAAGTCTGAAACGAGGGAAAACATTGGCTGAAGTGTTTTTTACTTCTCTGTCGGAGAAAAAAAGGGTAGAAAAAAATGTAGAATCCAATAAGAAGGATATATGAAGAACCAAGTACTTTTTATACTTGCTTGCGAGGAGTTGAGTTGAGTGAGTCCAGTTCGGACCAGGTAAAGTACTTCCAAATTCTTACATGGTTATGTTATATGGACAGAGCATTACGCTTGGGTAATAATGAGTAAAACTTTTATGAAAATCAAAAGTGGACATTTGTACTTGAGCAAACGTTCCACTTTGATTATGCCTATATCATTTCATATCCTTCCTATTTCTTCTTTCGGTAAATTGCACATGAGGAGATGCGTAGGTATATCATGCTTGTTTGGCTGAACGATGCAATCAATCAACTGTCATCAGTCATCAACCCTATTTTTGGGTTTATTTTTAAGCTCAAGTGAAAGTTCAATGCACTCCCCCTCCAAATGAAGGAGGAAAAAATTGCGAAAAACATTAGAAAAAAAGGTAACATTAGCAAAATATTCAAATTTTTTGTTTACCTAAGGAGCAAATTAGGAGAGCCCCCAACTTGTAGAGGAAATCCATCGTGTTGAACCCCATCTTGAAGATCAGATCAGTTTTATTTATAAAATTCGTGAAAGATGAAAAGACGAATTGGTTGTATTAGGACTTGTGATTCCTAATCAGGATTGTTACGCATTCATCCGTTTTTATTATTTTTTTGCGATGTCCAATTCCCAGAGTTGTTGCTGATGATGATACGAAGAAGTTCGCGACAAGTTCGAATATATTTTTTTCTCAGTAGCACCACGCTCGTAGCACTTTTACTAAAAACGAACACTTTATTGGCCTTGACTATTGACCTAGATTATTACTATTGAACTTAATCATTCCCAATCACCCCGCTCTCCCTGAATTATACAAACAGATATTATTTCAGATTATTGTGTAAGCAACGTCGTACGCGATGGTTTCCAACGAACACTCCAGCAATGTGGTGTCGTGAATGATGACGCTGACGCGTTGATAATCTTGATTAGGTATTATTATTATGATTATTATTTAATGAGACGACAAGTAGTCGTAATGAAGATGGGGTTGATGATGATATGCTAGATAAAATATTATTAGTATTCCCTATATAGGTATATCTCTCATATATTTTGTTGGTAGGTATTATTATTTTGATTCTTTTTATGATGTCATGTCAGTCAACAACTACGCTGCTGAACACTCTTTCACCCCAAATGGAGAGAAAATATTCCACTGATGAATAGGATGAGCATATATGAATGACAGTTAACACTCTTCCAGAGCTCTTCTCAAGCCTTAGCTTTGATCACCGTTACTCGAAATCAGCTCTTGTGTTACACACCAGAGAGGAATTTCAGCTCAGTTTAGCACTGACAATATTAATAGAGTTGATGAGACAAGTAGTCAAGTCAAGTGCACATGCTGTTACCACAACTTACTTACCAGCGAAACCTCACCAAACCACCATCCAGGCAGGCAGGGAGAATATTTTTTTTTTGCACTGAATAAAAAGCACTTTGTTCATTCGATTCTCCCAAACTGACAAAGAGCAGATATTATAAAGTAGGAGAGAAGATTTTAGTCCATGTCCTTTTCTCCTAAACTACGTGGAGCTAGTAGCTATAATATGAGAGTCCACACGGAGCTTCAACCATGAACCAGCCAAAGCCGAACCAAACCACCCAAAAAGGCTGTCAACTTATTTTCAACAGGCCAAACAACTCCCATTCACTTCACTACACATTGCCTTGCCTCTCCAACACCACCAAAGAACTCCCGAGTTCGACCACCGTTCCAAAAGTGACGCTGATGATGATGTTGATGATGAGCCCGGGTGATGATTACTATGCCCTCAAAGAGTTAATTGTGGAAGTGCGTCTATCTCCTCTATTTTTTCTCTCTATAATATATTTATATTTATTTTGATCATTCACTTCACTCCTCTCTATTTATCTCTGGAGTTGAGTTGACTGAGCCAATGTTGATACAGAGGCTAAATATATATATATTAATGATCAAAATGTTTAGATAGAAAGCGAAAGGGATTTTCAGTCCATCCGCCTGAGCTCCACCGCGTAAAAATGTTCCAGGCTTTTGCTGGTCGTTTCTCCCTTGCTCTTGTTAATCAATTCATGGGCATGGACACGACGACCGACACGACCCTCAAAACACCAAAGTGACTTGATGATGGGAAAACCACCACTGGGAGCTCAAAGTAACTTGTTGTTGGAATAAAAGTAGGTGGACCACCTTCACTCTTCTTATGTCAGCAAAATGTGGCAGTGCCACCTCCTCCTGCAACAATATAATAAATACATACACAATGGAATACGACGTACACTTGACAGGTTTTTTTATATCAAATGCGAGCTCAGCAGCACAATGCATAGACCCAGACCCAAGTCAGAGTAGAGGGTAAAGTAGTTAATACTAATCTCAATAAATAAAGCCACTGGCCAGTAGGACTCTTATTACTATATTGGCCAAATGTCATTCCCTCGTGGTAGTTTGGTTAATTCTAATAATATATGCGTATAAATGCTTATATTGGCTATATATGAAAAAAGCACAAACTCATTCATGGACAGAGAGAAAAACAAGAGTGAGAGTGAGAGCTGGAGCGAGGGTGGCAGGCTAATTGAGGAAATCCGCTCTGAATCCCTATTATAACTGTTTGTATTACTTTATCACACATGCCTTGGAGCGAGAAAGCTGAAGCCATTCCACAAACAACACACCACCCAATCTATACTCCGGAGCTTTTTGATCCCTATTTGGCTTATTATTAATCGTAGTCGATTTATATCCCTGAATGAGCATAAGTCAACACAAAGAAAGGAAAAATATTTTATATAGTTAATAGCAATAATAATAATAATGACGATGATGAGTAACTCGTAGGCAGTAAAACTCGAGATACTTATTAAAAGCTAACGTTGAACATTCTATTAGGATTATATTACTTGAAAAAAAATGATTATATATGGGATTTGATTTGTGTTTTCGAGCATGATAATTTCATTTATTATTTGGAAACCAGAGCCCCAAGCAGAGAGGTAAAGTATTTATTCGAGGAAAAGGAGGAAGGACGGGCTTGACGTTCCTTTCCTAGTACTTGATAGGAGAGCTGATAAGAGTGATATATGAATGAAAAGGGGAAAAGGGTTATATATTGTTATTATTTTATTTGCTTTTTAACTTTCATCGAGTTGGAAAAATATATGATGATGTCATAAGTGAAATGATTACGATTGTATATTATGTTTGGTTGAGGACAAGTAAAATAATTTAAAACAATTTAAGCATTATGTCTCCCTTAATTAATTTAAATGTGTTTCTCTTTTTTTTAGCAGTGCATGGATGTTTTTTAAACCTACTTAGGAGTGTGATTAGATGCGTTTAGGAGAACATTTAAATTATATTTGATGATTACACTATCTGTCAATTACAAATGGAATTTTACTGGGCCATATCATATTCCGTCATTAGCATGAGTTCTGTCAAAAAGTTAAATATTTTCAGTTTCATTTGGAATCAGAATCATGTACTATGACTGTATGTGACAAATGACAACTTGATTAGCCAAGTCCTCCTGAATGTTTTGCTAGTTTTGTTGCTGCCTGGCTATCGACTGACCACAAAAAAAAATTTTTACAATAATAAATATGAATGTCAGTTGAGCTAAATGAAATCCCTAAATTATTTCGTGCTCCAGTAACATCATCTTTTGCAACCAGGCCAAGCCATTTATATATTTATAAACATATGCATATACTACCTATTTGTATTTACTTTATTTATGAAATTGCTTTAAAATTGAATAAGAACTTTTGAAATGACAAGTCATGTTTACGGAATGCTGTTATTATTATGAATACGAGCTAGTCCTCATTGAAACATTACAAGATTGTCAACATCTTTTTAACGAATATTTTACACTTTTTCTGAGTTTCTTTTAAAGGTTACTGGCCACCCTTTCCTTACAGCTGCCTTAAGTGGTAAAATCCTCTCAACAAAGTAGGCAAATACTTACCAAACGCAGTTTTAAAAAGGTTATAAAATACTAATTAAGTATATAGCACCTCGCATATTTCCTCCTTAAATTTCTATACACACTTCACAAAATTAGATAATCATGCCCCTCTCTACTTTTTTTAAAAATTAAGTGCTTCCTTACGCCTAAATAAATACACAAGACAAAAACCACGAAATGGCTACTCTACTGCGACTGCCTCCCTCTGCTCAATGCTCCCATTTGTAAAAAGTTGAAGAGATGATTTATTAAAGTGTGTATAAAAAGCTCCCGTTTATGTTCCTAATTTAAACATATTTCATCCTCGCTAATTCCTCCTGAAGTTTATTTCCCTTCGTTAAGTAGCCAAAGCCAACCTACTTAGCCTATATGACTAATGTGAGTAGTTGTGTTGTGGGGGATGGAGTGGGAAGGAATAATAAATAATATTGAGACTGAGCACATTCTCTCGTCAGTAAAAAAATACATGCTTGATGATGATAGGTAGGAAAGGCTTGAAAAAGTGTAACGATTTTTCTCTTCTCCTCCTGTTACAATAGAGTTTGGTTGAAAAATGAATTGGGAGAGGAAGGGAAAGTGGAATATGTTGTTTTATATATTATTGAATTGAATATTTCGTTATTGCCCTTAGACTAGCCAAACTCCTGCCGTTTATTTCACAATAATAATATCATATTGGATAGCATACGGCGAATACATATGTATGCAAGCAGCGCAGACATATAGTCTATAGCCCACGATATCACTATTTAAATAAATAAACACGACATGCTGATTATTTGTTTGGCTCGTTCCTATGCTGGATTATTTTTTTTTGCAGAGGATTATCTATTTGCACACACACGCATGGCATACCTTTATATTTTTTCAAGTAGAGACAGAATGATTTTGATGGGAAATGTTTTGTTCATGTTCCACCTCCGCCACCACCACCCATAACCAACTCGTCAGTTTTGTTAGCCAAGCTTTTCCAAATGCTCTTCTCCCTGTCTTCCCTCTTCCTGCACCTATTTCGAATCCGATGAATATTGGAACGACTCAAGCCCATTCGACCGACCTAAATTCAATATATCCCTTTTCGTCTTTTTGTACTTCTATCCTTTCCTCATTTATTTAAAAGTGGATTGAAGGGGGAGAAGGAGAAATGTTCGGTAGCTGGGTTTTTGCTTTTGGTTGCTTTCTAGACAGATATAGGAAAAAAGAAGAAAAAAATGCCCGAAAAAGGACTAAATTGTAGATAAAACGCACAAGAGGAGAGAGAGAAAGAACATAGACTAAAACGTGAAAGAACAGACGAAGGTAATTTTATTTTATTTACCCTTTTTTATTCTTCCTCTTCTAGGTCACTGTATCGAATTGAGAATGGTTATATGTACTCTGTCGAAATCAAATGTATCCAGTTCGCTTTTCCCACACACACAAAGAGAAATCAACTCACACAAAACTAGCTTGCTTTACTTTCCCCTCCAAACACATTCAATATTTAATTTACTTTTACTCCTTGGCCACTCTTTCTATTATCCTTCCTTCCTTTATGAGACGCATCCAACTGGAATGGGAAATGAGAAAGTAGAAGAAATAAATTTCTTTGAAAGTGAAAGTCTCTATTGGCTGATGTTGATGATGATGATGATGTGATGTTGATGGTTATTCCACACAACAAATCTAAATGTCTACAGAAAGCCCCGGGGCAGATTAAATTGAAGAAGGGAGAAAATCCACTTTCTCCCCAAAACCAAAACAGACAAGATTTCTTCTAAATCACAACAGAAAAAGACTTATTCAATCTAATCCAAGTGGCTAGTTCACTTAACCACACACGGGCTTATTGTGAGTTGATAAGATGATGATTGTGATTGTACATACAATACCCACTATTTAAAGTATGTGCATTCACTTTCACAATATATTACATTATCCACTCCCGATAACGAGAAGGAGACACGAGAGAAAAAAAATCGGAGAACTGAGCTCACCAGCACGAATAACGTCCTTGTACACGGTTACAAAACAGAATTCATACTGGCAACCAGCTCGTGAACGAGTTGGAATGGAATATGGGATGATCGAGAACAACGTTTTTTTCTCTCCTCTCTCCTCTCTCCTGTTCTCCAGCTTTGCAAACTTCGTCTTTCTCTCCTCGCCGTCTCTCCCTCTCCCTGGTTCACTCTTTCTACGTCTTTGCTTTGGTAAGTATATATATTTGAGGGAGAACTTTTAGGCTAAAACCCTGCTCCGAGCTTACAGCACATTGCAATCAGCAAAAAAGTACATATAGGCCTTTTCCTGTAAAGAAAATAGGGAGGAAAAAAAGAATGGAGCCTGGACGTTGTTATCGCTGGCTATGTTGTAGGTCTGATGTGAGAGTGAGAACATTGCTATATGTGAGAGAGCTTGTTTTTTTTCCACGAAGGAGCATAAGAGGGAAAACAAGATGAAGCTTTATAAGCGGCCTGGCTCTCTGGCTCTATCCTTTGCTTTCTCCATTAAAGTAGGAGTCATGTATGGAGTACTGCGTAGATGAAATGAATAGCTTTACTTTATCCAAATAAATACCTACATGTTTTGGTGAGTTTCATATTGGAATGGAATAGGATAAAAAAAATGTCTCCTCTCCTTCACGAAAATGACCCTCAAACTAGTTCTACTCAGGTCTGACTGAGACCATACCAAACCAAACCAAACCACCAACAACACATCACAACATAACAAATCCATATGTGGAAATGGCCTATGAAAGTATGAATAGTTTCACTCTTTCACTTCCTCGGAAAAACAATGGGACTGGGACTGGGAGTGAGGATGAGGGGCGGATACTTACACCGTACCCAAAAATAAAGTTGAGGAGAGGGACACGTGAGAGGAGCGGATAAGGAAGGGCAGACAAAAGAAAAAAGAGATAAAAAATGCAAGCAAGTTTAATGTACAAATGCACAAATCTTTCTTTCACTCTTTTCCCCCCTCTCCCACTCACTTTATGAATGTGGACTGGACTTGGACTTGTGACTTTTGGAAGAAGTTTTCTTGGAGGAGGATATTCAGCTCGACTCAGGAACGAACGATCAGTTCAGTTTTTCTTTTTTTTTCTATTGAAGAAAAAAGTGAAGTATGGAAGTGGACAGAGGAACGACACATGATACCAATCTGCCAATAGACAAGACAAGAGCTGATCACTTCTCTCTTGGTATATATGGTCGAAAGAGTGGCTTTAAGACTCTGGAGAGTTTCCTTCGAGGATGAGATGAGATACAAAAACATATAGGTAGACAGATATTGCTACGGAATGAAGGGATATGGACAGAACAATGGGATGAGGGAGAGTGGAAGGAGTTGTAGTGACAATTATTGCGTTTCCCTCTTATTCTTCTCGGGTCCCTACAGGAGGAAAAAAGTCCTCAGTCCTCACATAAATTCATAAAAGACAAGGAGGGAGAATACTATTTACTGATAACAAAAGTCATCGCCAGTCCTGCTCTCCCATTTGGAAATGTAAAGAGGAGGAAAGACATGCGACTATAAAATTTTCTACTGAATTGTAAGATGACTACATTCTATTTGCCCTTTTTCCTCTCCTTCGAAATCTTCCAACAAAGCAAAGTCAAGGGAAAGTTCTGGAGTTTTTTTGGATGGGCTAGCCCAGTCTAACTCGGCAGTATAGTTGCTTTGCTTTCAAATCCTGTTTTAATAGCTTCCTATTCTCAATGATAATAACTGCCTTTCTCCGTTCCTCCTTCGGAGAGTTGGTGGCTCTAAAATAGTTTTTCTTCTTCAATTCAAACTGATGCTCACGTTCCCATGTATTTATATGATATCCTTGTACGTACGTGAATACTGTATACATAGCTTGGGTTAAAGTAAAGAGAAAGTAAAATAAAATGACCAAAATATTGCTCCTCTTCTTCTCTCTTTTTGTTTGTCTACTGCCATTTAGTTTCTCTTTCTAGCAAGTTTTAGTTAAACTATTTCCCGTTAATTACAAAAAATCCCGTGTGTTAGCCAAGCACTCTCCTCGGCCTTGAGTAAACCTTAACCACGTTTTCATAACTTTTTATTGAGAAGGAACGAAAGAAAGAACCAGGGAAAGAGGAAGTAATAGCCAAAGTTTTCTACAGGGGTTTATGTACGTTCATCCACGGGCTTTTGGGGGAAGAGGAGATAGCCATAATACTTATTCCTTGATATAACAGTTGTACTCTCATACATTTAAAGAGAAAGTTTAGACCATTTGAGAGGGAAAGGTATTATTGGTGGGATAAATTGGAAACAATATCCGTTCATTATTTCTCCCCTTTTCATTTTCTAATATTTTTGGGATTGCAAGGCTGCAACTGACTACCCCTTCGTGTCCCGATAATAATCCGGGTAACCGGATGAAATTGAACGTTTGTTTGTAAGTTGAGACGAGGTAAAAAAGATGTACGGCCCAAATTGCTGTTTCAACGCCCCAAAAATACTGGTTCAAATGGCGTTGTATAGCATAACTATATAGTGACTCTAGTGGGATGATAGGACGGATATGGATACATGATACAATACCCAATCGAGGAAAAATGGGAATAGAAAATAATTTTCACTCAAGTCGAATCAAAATGCAATTACATAAATGTGTAACAAATAAAAACAGCCACGTAATGCCGTTTTGATTTGATATCGTTAGCTAATTAATTTAATGGGTTAGACAAGTCCCAATATATACCTATTAAGGAATGGTCAGTAAAATTGTAGTGTTAGCTTGCAATTTCCCTGTAATTAAAAGATTGACAATTCCTGTAATTAGCTCCTCAAACAGGTGGACAACAAAGGATATGCGAACACGCAAGTTTTCGGAGGGCTTGTCATATAATCACTTATACAATTACGGGTATAAACATAAAGATGGGCAATAATCAAACAATTGAAATTGTCTTCCAAAGTAATGTTGATATGCTCTTAACATTTTTGAGCTTCCTAAGCTACTATACATGTCTTACAGGTAGAGGATATGGAGTTTTGGCGTAGTTTCGTAGAACGATGCAATGGGTCCAATATCATGCTGGACACATAATCTGTTTTCTGTGTGAATGAACATAATTTACAATTATAAATATAATTATAATATCCATATAGTAGCCGTAATTATATTTAACTTCAAATCGGCACCCGGCTGAAGAAATTAGTTAAAATGTTTACTATTTACTACTTACTACCAATTCACTTCCAGCCACCGTTTTTATTCTTTCAAAGTATACCCAAAAGAGCTAACAAAACGTAATCATATTACAACAAATGTAATCTGAATCTGACATACTTTCCTTTGCTTCTTCCGGTTTTCTTTACCATATGTGGACATTTCCACAAAGATTAAGCATTTGCGTTGCGATTACAGTTATTAATAAATGTACCCGTATGATACATTTCAGCAATATGAAAGTAAGCAAGTCTATTATTCACTGACAACATCAACCCATATAAACCACGGGGTACCGAAACCAACAGACGGACTTTCCATTTTCCCTTACAAACAACATGAGCTGCTTACTTATGTACATACTTCAAATATGACTTTATTTTTCACTTCCATTTACTCCGCATCCACCCAACTGCTCACTTGGCTCCACCAAAAGAGGAACAAGCTTATCCATTTTAAAGCCCTATCCAAGTGGGAACCTACGACAGTCCCAAAAAAAGGCCCAAAGACAGGAAGACAAAGGGAAAGTGAAATGAAAGTAAGTCAAGAGGAGGGAAAAGGGGGACGGCTGGACCCACTTTCTCTCCTTAAACCAAACAGGGAGAGAACAAAAGAACAAAATGTTTTTGTAGGGAAAAGAGAATATTTTCCTTTTCTTTTATATATTCTTTTGAGAATCTAAATCTCATACTCAAAGAGAAAGCTGACTTTTACCAAGAGTCGACTTTTAGCCGAGAAAGAGTCCATCTAGGCCATAATAATATGTTTACATTATATAATCGTTTCGCAACACACATATTATACTCCAACTGTATTATGCAGGCATATAATAATGTTAATTCAAATGTTCCTAAACATTTATTTTCTTCATTTGACCAAAGGAATGAAACAAGTCCCGAGTCCGAGCCCTCCTATCTAAAACGGTGCTAGCCGTGAATGCAGGCACGACATGCATGTAGAATAGCAATAACAATAAAAATTATTTAGGACATGCATTCACCCTTGCATATCATGTCTAAACCAGAGAAAGAAAGACCCGACCAAGTAACGTAGACCCCTTTACTTTATCATCATCACGGTCAACGTCATAATAAAAAATGCAGAGCACGGAATAGCATTGCAAAAAGTTAAGTGTAGCAAAATTAGCGAATTTTCTTCGATCCAAAGTCCCCTTCCAACAGAGTTTCCTCCGATAAAAGGTCGCCGTCCATGCGATGACATGCATATGTGGAGGTGGCGCTATTACTTACTTATGTCCATCGTACTTATGTATTTAGCTATTTAGTTTAGGAAATTCCAACGAAATGCAAATGAAATGTTTTCTCTATATTTGGACAGATAAAACTTTCCCAACGAACTAAGAACATGGACAGAGTGAAAGGCAAGTTATATAAGCATACATAAGCTATAGAAAAATTATCTCTGGAAAGTTTCAGATTTTCCTGCTGGTTGAGCATGAAACAACATAATCAAACAAAATTACAGCAGGGCCTCTCATAAGTTTGTTGTTGCTGTTGCCGTCACCATTTTCTTCTCCTTACGTATTTTTAGCCTTTCCCAACATCCTTTCCATCATCCACGATGAACTTGTCTAATCCTACCTAACTCCAATCCCAAACTCAACTCCCTTAACGTATATCTCAATTGCGTAGAAGATTGTGGATCAGGCACAACAACAACATGGATTGAGCTTGCTTTCTGGAAGGATAAAGGTGAAGAGTCACAGTCATATTCATACACGGTCGACACCACCACCACCTCCACCTCCACCACCGTCATCATCATGATCATCAGCACCATCAGCTCCCATGCATGCCAAAAATTCCATATTCCATCTTGCAAAACTTGCGAGTGTGTGGTAATAGGTAAACTGCCTCCATCATATTATTTTAGGTACGTAATAAAGTAATCTTTGGGTAAGTGGAACTAGCAAAACTATACCAATATAATAACAGAGAGAGTTTTCTCTCCCCTTTCCCTACATGGATACTTCCTCCAGTCAGATGAGAAGCGAAAACTTTCTTGCAAGATTACAAGTGCACACATGCATAGCAACATTGATAGGAGTGGAGTACAAATAGGTACATACATATAGCCCAACAGCGAAATATTTTTCCTTGTCCAGTTCAGTTTTACTTTGTACTTATGTACCAAAAGCAAATGTTATTGGAGAAAGTGGGAAGAGAAAATAAGAGGAGAGAGAAAATAGACGTAATTCCTCAGAGGAGAAAGTTTCTCCTACTGCTAAGTTACTGTTGATGATGCAAAACGGAATATGGGATGAAAAGGCTTCGTTCTAGAAGTGGAACTGGTAGTTGCATACTTATCCTTATAGGAAAATATTTATACCGATTCAAAATGGATACACATAAGACATATAACATGCTTTACTTTTCCTTTCCCTTTCTCCTTCCTTTCCCTAGCATCAAACATCAGCATCAACATGAAAAGCTCTCCTTTTTTACTATGCTTGGTTGCCTTTCATACTTGGTTTGGTTGAGAGTGGTGGTGGTGGTGGTGGTGAATTGACTTGAACTACGTAGAAAAAAGGAGAGCACAGTACATCTATATTGTATAATGCCGATGCGATATGGATGGATATGGTGAAAGTAGTTTTGCTCTGCTTGTGGGATAAAGGAGAATATGGAAGTAGGAGAGAATAAGGCTGTATGCCTGGTAGGACTAGGACTAGGAATAGTTTTGTGGTACCATTTACGTCGTAGTAGAATAGAATGAACTAAAGTAGGATCCCTTTCCCCCACTTCTCCTTTCGCTTCCATCTCTCGTGACCTACTTTTCCCTCTTCGATTTTCGGTGTGGACCATGCGCCCCGACCCACAATCCCATGCCATGCCAGTGTGAGTAAAAAAAGCTGAGGGAGAAGAGAAATTGGGGAACTTGGTTGAAGCAGAATCCTTTCCACATGCATTAACTTCTATATGTGGGAAAGGGGAAAGCTGAAACCTGCCTAGTTTGTTGGATTGGAAATTATAAACCTGCAGAATTTTGCTCTTATTAAATGTACCAGTTACCACTACCACCGCTGCCCACTTTAAGGTATAGACATGTATTCAGATAGGGACTGTGGAGTAGCTAGTTCATATAACTATTTTAATTTCAACAAGAGTACTTACCAGTTGGTGTCAGATAGAGAGAAAAAAATGAAAAGGGAGAGATGTGAACACGAGAATATAATATAGCCATGATCAGAGTAGAGTGTAGTTGAGTAAAGGACCATGTTCAAGGCAGGCAATGGAGAATTCATGCCAAAAAATAAAGTAAATCTGATCTTCCCCACTTTCCATTTTTCTTTGAATACCGAACATTCTCTCAAAACATGTCATGACTTCAATAAGTTTTTGCAGCTTCCTTCCCATTCCTATGTATGCTTGGTGGAAGGACTGTGGAGTTCCTGGATAAACACGTGTATCTGCCTTTATGTGGGATTAAAATCAAAAAGTTAAAATGTCCCTTTCATTTTTCTCTTTTGAAATGCAAATGGAGGATGTGGATATAGATCCAAATGGATACAAGGCCACTAGGCTCATTCATGCATCTGCTTAATTGCCACTGTGCAAGGTCATCTAAGGATGAAAGTGATCTACGACAACAGCAGTGAGATATATAATACTAGGATGGTAGACAATGCATGGAATTAGCATAATATTATCCAGAAATAGATATAAAAAATTTCCTTAATCAAATTAAAGTCGGATTGGGATTTGGAGTTGGACTTGGACGGGACGTGTGCAACACCTGTGCACTTTCACCATTTGTTATTGAAGGCCATGCCACATGCATTGAATGACTGGAGATAATAAGGCTATCAAATGATACTTTACTGCAGTGAACGTATTTAATTCTTTATCGTTCCAAGGACCAAATTACTTTCTCCAATATAAATAAGCCTCTCCATTTCTTCCAAGGATATGTATTATATTCACTAAAATTACATACAACTACGACATTAGCTGATGGAGTAAGGAAGTGCTTTGTCAAAATATCCCATTAAGCTATCTCATACCGCTATCTAGCCAACAATAATGATTACTTGGGTTTAGTGGGCCAACTATTTAGCAATAAAATGGTTAGGTTGCCATTAGGCTTGCAGAATTTTGCAAAATGTTCAGCAAGCTTGGACTAGCCTGAGCTTCCTATGACAAAGCATCCGGTTTCCCGTTAAAAATATTAAAGATATTCTTCTCCTGAAGTTGGAAAGAATATAATTTAAAAGCTTGTTGTTCCTCAGGGCTAATTCAAGAAAAAAGATTAACCGCACCAAAGAGCCAAAAGACTAGCCATTATATAAATTATAAAATGTAAATTTTTTATTGTTATTTAACACCGATAGTGCAGCTTACTACATTTTGACTACAAAGCTCTTAGTTATAGCTATAACCATGCGTTGCACCGCACCGCACTATATAATAATTCGAGTCAAGTCCATTTGTCATGTAGGGCTGACTCAACTGAAAATTTTTATAGCTGCAATGAAATACACTGTGGCCCAAAAATGATTATTAGTCATGTGGAAAGTCATGTAAGAGCCTCCACATTCCACTCCTTGAAATAACTTTCCCTCGCCTCGTGTCTCTGCCCTTCTCTCCATTGTCATACTTAAAATATATGAGATAAGAGGGAAGGATAAAAAAATACCGAAAATAGCGACAAACACTTTCCGAGACCCAATAGACTTTTCTCTTCAACTTCACGTTTTTTATTACACCCAAGCTATTATTGTCACAGGAGCTGAGCTAAGCATTTTCGTAGGTCGTACTCAGGAATACCATGCCTAGCCATGCCAGGGCTATGGCTAGGGCAATACTCGATCTGATGTGTAGATACGGCTGTATTTACATTTAATAATGTTGCTAATAATAGGAAGCGAGATGACATTACATACAGTAATGGTAGAGTACATAACACCCTTTCTCCTGGAAGAAGATGGAACGGTGGCGGTGGCGGCGATGCGATATTGGAGAAAGTTTGTTTCTTCATAAATAAAGCTACGCCTACTCCTTCCACTTCACTTGATAAGTTACATGGCCACCTTCTACTAATATGATCTGGCTGATTTTGTTATGGCCGTGTCATATCCTTCCTGGCAAAAGCTTAGTAGTAGTAATAATAATGATATATAAATATAAATAAAATTACATATATAGCAATAGAACCTTTTATAGTTTTAGATATAGCCAGTTCGAGTGCATGATGTAAAATGGCCCGATGACAATATTTTGGTTGCGCTCATAATAAACCATATAACTATTCCATATTCCCCATCCCCATTCCTCGAGAAAATAATAAAGAGTTGCGATAGAGCAGAGACAAGAAATTACTTCGCTTCAACTTTAAACATAATAATACCAGTCCCCTTTCACTATTTTGCTGAAGGACCCATGTAGTATGTATAGGCGTTCTCCATTCCTCTGGGGGTATGGTATGACATGACAGTTATATCCGCTTACTAACTTGAAGATGTACTTAGGTACCTGTGTCCTCCATTCTATCTAGTGCAGAGGACTCGAAAAGTGGACCAGCTCCCCATCTCAAGTTACAACATGGCATCGTCAAGTCCCCAATCATTTTCAATGAGTTTTTTCTTCCTTCTTTGGGGAAAAAATAAGGAGAAAGTGATTCCCCATATGGTGGATGTTGTCGTAATGGAAAAGATAACTATACCTAAGCAGATTATGGTCTGATTGGGGTAGTAAATTTCTATAAAGTGTTCTTATATGGGTGGGAGTACGGGCTGGCTTTCTCCAGTAGTAATAAAAATATGAGAGTATGCATTGTTATATAGGTGAATAACTGTCACCATTATTGTTATAAAGTGGGATCGCTTCTGATAGGGATTATAAAGTTGGGGAAAGTTCTACATGCTCAATGAAGAAGGAACGTACATAAATAGATACAAGGGGAAAGCAAAGCCAATCTATAGGTAATAATTTGATAATAGGGAAGAAAGTAAGTGTTTGTGTAGTTTTTTTTAGGGGCCAGTATCATCATCTGGTCCAACTACTTGAGTTGTCTTAATGAAGCTGGTGAAAGGCTGACTGCAGACTGGTATTCAATCCAATGACGATGATAGGATAACATTATGTGGGGCCACTCGAGGAGAGAAGTGCTGGACTGGGAGTAGTGTTTTCCCCTTCCCTATCCTTCTCTTCCCAGTATTTATTACTTGAGTAGAACGTTAACGTTTGTTATAATACCCTTGTTATCATTATACTAGTTTACCATCCCATATATGAGCCAGAAGAGAAAGTGCTTTTACCAGAAAGACCGCAGTCGACCTTCATGAATAAGTAGGAAGGAACTGTGGAAGGGAAAGTGAATTCGGGAAGGAAATAAAAGTTGTAGTTGTAGCTTGTCATGCCCATGTCCCTATTCATTTTCGCAGTTGTAGGGACTGTCAGAATGCTACAGCATTTGGTGATGATAATTTTGCAAGGCCATTTCCATCATCGTCATTGCAATATGGGGGAGAGTGAAATAGAAATATTATGGAAATAGAATGGAAGGGGAGAAGTCAACACTTTTCTGAAAGGAAACGCGGATGGAGATGGATATATTGAATTGATACATAATTTATACGGGAAAGCAAATTGTTAGCCAATCCTCCACCGCACCATATGCTTCCTGATGTGGAGAACCTATCCTTATCCAAATTCGGAAACGGGAGTAATTACATGATTAATACTGTGACAATTAATTTTATGGCTGTTTAGCAGTTCGTCCCAAAATTGTAAGCTCGTCCTAGATAATTATGTCGCATTTCAGATCCGCATCAGTGGAGCGTGAAGTGAGAGAGGGAGAGGATCGATAGCAAACCCATTTCCAAGGAATAAAGCATTTGATTTTGACTTGACTTTGACGAGGAGGGGGAAAACTTTTTCCCGTCTTGTTCTCCGGTCTTTAAAATAAATTGATATTTTGTCCTTGTTTGCCTAAAGGCAAATTATGCAACGGAGCTATTCAGAGCATTTAGTTACTGAGCCCAGTTGCCCATGCATTTTACATTGGCAAGGTGGGAAGAGCACGAAGCAACAATAACAGTTTGAAATTGAAACTGAACCCAACACCAGCCAGCCAGCACCCTTTCATTTTTTTGCACACGGTCTAATAGTCAATGTAGCCTTTGCCCTTGATTCTCCTTCGACCATTCCATGCCACTTGGAGTCTCACTCAAGTTAGTTTAAAATTCTATACAAAATCTATATAGAACTGAGGCAGGGGCACAACCAACACATGCAATATGTATGCCACATCTTGCTCAAGTTTACACCAGAGATTTTCGCCAAAGCTGGGAACTAAATAAGCCTGTGTAGGTTCCATAGAGCAATTTTATTCTCTCTTTGTATGATCATCATCATCAGCCTGCCATTATCTTTAGAATGGTATGGGCTTAGAAGGACATATCACATGAACGGTATGGCATGATCCCATCCTTTTCTGGTCTCCTTTCACTTACACTTGTTCTACTCCGGAATGGGGGAAAGTGCACAGCATCCATCCATATAACTCCCCGATTATATGGAACATCTCATCCACTAACGGCATCTTCACTAACATGCCATTACCATTAGATCCTCCTGACTACGTATGTACGTACTATTAAGGGCTGCACAGAGTAGAGCAGTGCACATTTCCTTCGTGAAAAGTGCTCGAGATTTCCATCGTTATGGATGGATGTTGGTTGTAGTAAAACGTAGTAAGGAGTAAGTACCTACCTACTCGTAGGAACCGAACAAGGACACATTTCCATTCGTTATATCGTTACGTGTGTGGCAGGAGCACAAGTAGACAATGAAAATTCCTTGTAAGAGAAAAATGGGGAGCTCCTCACAGGAGAAAAGCAGGTCAAAACTTTACGGAATGGCAAATTATGTTCTTACATATCCTACAAAGATATGGTTGGGAGAAAGTGGAAGAGAAATAGACTATCTATCTTTTATTTTTGTGTGCCTTGGCTTGGTCGTCGCTATCACCCTTTCCCAGTTTTTTCTTCCCTGGTTACCCACTTTCACTTCCAGCAGAGGAGATGAAAGGAGAATAGAAGTGGTAAAAATAGTGGTATAGAAGATGGAATGGATGATTTCAGATTGTGATTTCCTTCCTATATCCTTACTCAAGTACATACAAAAAGACTTAACATTTTCGATAAAGTTACCGAACAGTACATCAAATAGGTTTTTGCTTATGCATATCATTATGGGGTGTGGACGACAGTATGTATACTTTATTGTCAATTTATATCTTTACATATCTGTTTATTGCTATTATAATCTACAATATAGGAGTAGGGCTCTCATTCGTGAAATTTATGTTAGGTACACAAAACAAATTCTGTAAATCTAATGGAACCCTACCGCGCTAGTTTTATTACATGGGAAGGGTTCCCTTTCCCTCCTTTCCTTCTCCTCTGATATAAAGATGCAGCATCCATCTGCCTTCGCAACCAACCGAGAACGGTATCCTAGCCCAGGCACAAAATGAATGGAGCTACCTATGCACCTAGCTGGACGGAGCTTTCTCCTTTCCCCTGCTTTCACTCGACCTTTTCCATTTGAAAATTCATATATTCTCCATCTATCTCCATCCAACCCGTTTTCATTAGGCTAAGTTGTTAGTTCCATATAGCTGTATGTTTATTTAGGCAGTAAAGTCAGGGAATCTAGCTCCTTCCACCTTACTTTCCTTCCGCTAGCAAGTCTTGGTAGCCAGGCTAGTTTCCTTCTCGTTATTATCCTCATCATCATCCTCATATATTGTTTCTGGAAAGTCGTGGGGG
Source organism: Pseudosinella alba (assembly GCA_034700485.1). Lineage (NCBI taxonomy): Eukaryota > Metazoa > Arthropoda > Collembola > Entomobryomorpha > Entomobryidae > Pseudosinella > Pseudosinella alba. The sequence continues at coordinate 44,627 of JAQIXQ010000117.1, forward strand.
AAACAGAACACTACAGTTCGTTGATTCTCCTCTACTCCCTCACATCAGATTTTACGCGTGGAACACATGAATAGTCAGGGGCTCCATGCTGAATATCTCTGTGTTGCTGGTTGTCTCTGACTTGGAAAACCAAAGGAGCAGTCATTCCATTCTGGCTTCCCTTCCCAGTGAAAATATTATAGCGAAACGAAGGAGAAAGTGATGCACTCCCCCAGCTTTACTTTTCTCAACCAGAGAGTAAGGAAAAATGATTGTCGAAAGTGGTTCTATTTATGAGCACAACATCCCGTCTCTGTTCCGCCATGTCCTGAGATCTCCTCCATAACCTCTGGACCAAGGAAAAATTTATCCTTGAAAATTTGGGAAACAACGAGAGAGCAACTGAACTTGTAATACCTAGCTTGCAACAACTTTCACTTATCTACCTACCTATGTGCCAGAGCCACCGACCGTGGCTTACGATGATGCTCTTCTTATGCCTTAGCCAAAGTCATAGTCAGTCCTCCTTCCAACTCTCTCTCCTGCCAAGTATTTATGAGAAGGTGAATGTAGATATTTATGTGAATGCTCACCAGAGGCTGGTTTGGATATATTTTAACTTCCCCTGTTAACATTTTACTGGCTAAACATACTCCCGTTTTTAGTCCACTTATCTTTCTGCTGATGGTGACACTGAAGTGGGTACTGTGGGAGGATTCCCCTTCAAAATTATATTTTTTTATTTTCACTAGTTAGAAATATGTATGATGGAGTGCCATGAATGGTGGGATGAAAGAAGAAGCGCTAGCGTAGAAAATACTACAAGAGTGATTTCGGTTCGGTTCCAGTTTAAGCCTCTTTTGATATTTTATTTGAACCCTTGTCTGGTGTTCATGTGAAAAGCTGACGATGAGGCTGCTGGCATGACTATGGCTATGGCTATGGCTTGGTGGTGGTGCTGATGATGATGCGGATAACTGTATCCGAAACGGTTTCTGGTCTGGTGCTATATATGCATTCAATTCACTAAAGCCAAAGTTGATGGTGATGATGCTGATCATGATGGCGACGATGATGATGACGATGACGTTAATCCAAAAATGCCTATTAGAGCTTACTTTTATGTTTTTCAATCCAATATTTATCCCTTCCCATACTACACTCTCTGATTATGTATGTTTTGCTCCCTTTTTGAGAAAGGGGTTCAGCTTCCATCCCTACATTATTATTCCAGGAATCTGCTCCCTTTGTTAAGGGGGACTTGAGCCCCTCCCCATATACCATTCTAGTCCATTCCCTTCCTATATCCACCCACCATGCTAAAATCCCATGTGGTTTTCTGGAGCCCTTCTAAATGCCTTTTTATATGAATGGATCTAGTATTGTGCTATATCGGAACTAACGACGCAGTTTCCTTCTAAACTAGCAAGGACCAGGACCAAGGCACACACTCCAGTCCACAGTCCACACACATCCATATCTATATAGATGCTGCTGGCATGTCTCTTTTAGGACTTCCACGTGAACAAAGGGAAAGTAAAATGGAAGGAAAGTTTTTGCTCCTTTCCCCGCTACGTGAACTGTGCGGAATTTATGTGGTAAATTTTCTTTCTCTCCGCCCGCCTTTTCCTGACTGTAGTGAACAGAGAGAGAGAAAAAGTTGTAAAAAATCCAAAGTTATTTTTTCTCTTGCAATAAAAGGAAAGAGAGAGAGAGAGAGGATTCAGCACATATAAACAGCTAAAGCAGCTGCCATGCCATGCCATCTTCGTCCATGTCCTCGGTATCGTCCCCATCATCACCCGACGTCACCACCGTCAGCCACCGACCGTGAACCAGGCAGAGAGTTACAAGGAATTTTTTGCGAAAGAAGGGGAAAAGGTTGCAAAAAATAGATCCTTACAAGATTTGCTCTCCCTCTGCCTTGTAGCTTTCTTTCTCATCATATGTATCTCTCTACTCTACCTCATATGAAGTATTGCTAAGGCCCCGTAAGTGCCTGTCTTCATCATATGGTTATCATCTTATCCTTTTATCACCCAAATTTTTCACATAAACGTATGTACTCTCCGAAAGGGGAAAGAATTTATGTACATGTTACATCACATGGAGAGGGAGACTTTCCTTGAAGGTCAAATGTGAAAGAATGAGATGAGTAGTCGTTTCTCATTACAATCTTTTGCCGTGATTCTCCTGATTGTGGCTCACTTTGGGTGAGAAGTTTGCCACAATGATGATGATGATGCTCTTGCTCATTTTAGCTTTAATTTCCTAAGTAATCTTAGGAAAACATTGGGGAAAGGAAAGTTCGTATAATATCATACTTAGGTATGTATATTTATGTAGGGCTCATCTCTGCTTCATTGCTCCGGTTTTCTCTTGCAAAAAAAAATCCCATGCATTTACATGTTCCTTTCCACCATCCCTATTTTCATCCTATTTTTTCGATCTATCATCAACAAAAAATATCGACGCAACCCGCCTGACAGCCTTACCTACTTTTGTAATGGTATTTTTCTCCTTCGCCAGCTTTTTATTGGGACCATTTTTCTTCTTCATTTCATTCCCTTCCCTGGTTAACTTCATCTTTTTTTCCTGGAGAGTTCTATATGGATCCATCTGGTTTCAGTTAAGACGGATTCAGTTTAATCCCACTCATTTAAGCAAAAGTTTCCTTGCCTTTATCTTGTTGCCACCGTGCATGCATGCCTCCGCCTTCCCTTTCATTTTCCATCCTTTCACTAACTCCTTTCCCCACAACTACCGCCACCACCTTGTCTTCTGTTTACTTCATTTCTTGCCATGTAACCCAACAACGTAATGAAAAGTAGGATGAGGATGAAATGCACGTTTCATGCCATGCCCATGCTTCTCCAATCCAATTCCAAAACAGTTTTCCCCTTCCCTAGTCATGAGATTGCATAATTCTTGCAATAAAATACCAGGCCATAAACAAGCTTTAGAGAAAGTTGTTTCCTCTCTCTTTATATATTCTCCTTGTTGTGAAAATAAAGCTCCCATTCCCTACCAGAAATTTACTTTCCTCCTTTTGCTCCCACTAAAGATCCATCTGTCCGTTTACTTATTACTTACAGTTTGTTTCCTTCCTTTTACTTATGACAAGGGAAGGAGCAACTTAACTATCCTGCCGTAAGTACATAAAGCATAAGCTCATTGGAATATCTTTTACTTACGCAAGAGGCTTATGCTATGCGTATTATGGCGAATATCGTAATAATAATATGATGCACATATAAAGGAGCATTTACGTTTCATTACATTCTGTGTAAATAAATTCGAGGTTTTAGTATCAACAACCTACAAAGTTCCATGTTCCAAGTACCTTTTTCGCTTCGCCATAGAATGTGAGCTAAACAACGACAGCCAACCCGGAAAAAATTATTCAACTAAAGTGCATGCAACAGTAATATGGTACGGGGGCGTAAGTAGTAAAAATAGGTCTCTTGTCATATAACAAGAATAATATAGTATGCTTTGTTAGAATATAAAAATAGAACAGTTCACAATACATCACATGTCAGATCCGACATGACGATGTTTTGATGCAGAATGCTTAACGCACCCACACCCAGCCTAAGTGAAAGCCACCTTTTTATACTTTCACCGTCTTCATCATCGTCAGTCGTAATAATAAGCATGTGGAATGGAATGGAAGGAGTATATTCTATTGCAACTTTCATGTTGCATTTCCCGTTGTCCAATCTCAGTTAATGAATGTAAACGAAAAGGAAGTTACTTTCTTTGGAAGGAAGGAAAATGTTGACTTTACGTGGGCGATTAAGGGCAGTTGCGTACACCTCTGTGGCACACTAAAAACTGTTTCTTAGAGCTATATTATATCGCATGCTAATATAAATAGAACCCCTGTTATTTTTCGTTATTTCCATTTAGCTCTGGTATCGTGTGAACTGAATTGTGTAACAAATGGGTAAAACATGTTGTTGATTATGCATATTTTTTATATTTTTTATTATGTCGTGATATGAAACGAATGATATGATTATGAACAATATGGCTCGATGCTCTTCCTTGAATAGTCTCAAAAGGTTCAGGTGGAGCAGTATTTTCTCTCCAAAATCTGGAAAATATTTTAACATTTATAATACAAAACACTTTGACTGATTGCGACCTTATGAATATTTTAATTTCACTAAATGGAAACAAAAAGTGATTGTGATCTTGAGGCAAAATGTATTAAAACACGGTAAACCATGGCATGCCTATCAATCAAGTTTCAAGTAAGTAGGCTTACAATAATGAAAAATAGTACCACGATTACCACGAACAACGTAAGCCAGAGGTCCTTCCTTTTACTTTAGTCCACTTCCAAGTATGTCGAAGTTTACATGTGGGTGAAAGTGGGTGGTTTGGTTTGTTTTGTTTTAAATATCTAGAACTATTTCTCAGACATTCATTTCCATTTCTAACTGGGCATGTAAGAGCTTTGAATTTTAACTGGGGAAATGAGTGCAACAATGATATGAATTCCTTGCCCTATTTTCTGGAGTGGAAAGATGCTTACACTTTTGAAATGTTATCCAGCTCCTTTGGAATAACAAGAGAAAGAAATCCCTTTCTTTCCCAGAAATTTCTTCACAGCACTTTTCGTAATGTGAGAAAGAAAAGAATGAGCAAACAACATTCGGAGATTTGCAATTTCCGCCTAACGTATCTTACGGAGATGAGAATGCTCTTAGTATATATCATCTCCAGGGATCAGATTATTTGAATTTTTAGTGGAGGATAATAAATAATAATGGATTCATGAAGGCTGTAGACTGGGCTCTCCTATCCTCATTCTTCTTAGAATGGGCCTAAAGAAAGGGCTTTCGTATATATGCCATGAACTTTGCAGGTTACGCCATTATTACGCAGAGTGTCCCGAAGTGAAATAGATTTTTCCCCCGACTGTCAAAATGTCAGGTTTGCGTATTGTTTTAGGCTAAGCCGACTGGATTTGGGTTCTCCGCCTGGGTTGTTAACATTGCTCTCGTTTATCAAATACGGGCCGAGAATAAGAAGTGACAATTTATTTAATAAAATATGCTTTTTTCATTTTTTCTCTCTTGAGTGATGACATTTGCAATTTGCTGAGGAGGGCTATGGGCTTTATAGTGGCAGTAAGATCATCATCCTCTTCCCTTGCTTTCTCTTTTCTTTTTCCAAGAAAGTAGATTTTTGCTCTGAGCTGGCCTTTCCTTTGAAGATGGAAAAGAGGAGCCGTCTCTAGTGACTGAGACGGAAACACGTTTTATACAACAAAAGGGACAATAGTTCATTTCATTTCACATGTGCATGTGTATGGTTTTCACGGTTAAGAAGATGGAGATGTTGAAACGTACGAGAGCGTTTTCTCTCAAGATTAGATTTTACTTAGGAATTTGGAAAGGAACTTTTAAGGGTCAAGTCCGATCAAAGAGAAAGTGAACTATTTTTATTCCAAAGAGTCCAACCGGAGAAATTGCTTTGTTGTTGGGAAATGTTCATTGAATTCATTTGTACTTTATTGCCTTCCCATTTGCTAAACCCACCAATACGAAAGCTTCGGTTTATTTATTTCTTTAAATTGTTCTGCAACATTAAAGCTTGGTTTGATAAGGAACTGAACAATGTAATAATTATTCATGTTAAACTTGCTTGAAACATTTAATGAAATGAATTTTTGAAGCGTATATTTCCCATCTCCACGTGAAATTTATCAAGTTACAATACAATTTATACAATTGTATAAATGAAATATAGGAATTGAGTGGTAATTTTGTGCAACCCGTATTTAACTGACAACACCATCGCCATATCCCATGAGCTCACATAAATTATGCATTTGTAATAGGATATGATTCGATAAAAACAGCAGGTGACAGCGTATCGCACGTCATTATCTCAGTCAAAAGTGAAAGTTGACACGTCAGGATAGAATATAATACATACTCTGGTCTGGCGGGACTGAATGGAGACAAGAGGGAATGAAAATGTTATTTTGAAAGGAAAATTTAACAATTTTCCCACTTGATTTAATTAACTCAGAGCATTTACGTCAGAGAACTCCGATAGACATTGTAATAATAATAGCATGTTCAACCAAAACCCAACAAGGGAAGTACTTATGTAACTTTAATTGCATACATACATACTTATCTTGTATCGTCATATGTGGTCATGAATATAAATATGCCGTCATTTGATGCCAATGATAATGCAATTCCGAAACTAAATTTGCACGGAAAAGTTGTCAAAAGGAATCACAAATATGATATGAAGTAATGAGCGCACATCCTTTCCCATATCATTCCGTAAGTACTTGGGTTAGGAACTTATATTTCCAGCAAAGTTCGTTCATTATAGTGAAAGCGAACGTAGATAAAGATGATTCTGATAAATCTTGTCACAAACATTATTGTTTGCTGGCTGAGGTTGACAATCTTGTTGTATTGGCTATATATTATCTGATCTGATGGTTTCGTATTTGTTTATGTAGACCTGATGAGCGAAAATCAATGCTCTAATGTCACATCTGCAAACATTTGTAGTACCTACATATGCTATCAATTTGCTCTTATCGGAAGGCTGTAATACAATGGCACGATCCTTCTTTTATTACACAATCGATCATGCTTGATGATACTATTCATATAAATACTTTATATCAACAAACCCAAGGTTACTCCTGTCCTGGGGATACGGAAGCTTCAGGATCCTACATGTCCATCGGCACGGAATACGTGAGAGGTGCACTACATTACTTTGTAAATGATTTGCTGGGTGATTTAATCCCCTTGTTCATAAGCAGGTCGAAATATGGGGAGAAAGCCATGCCCAAGGCCGATTCTTACTACGAGAAAAAAAAATTGCAAAACACAAAATCCATGCTTGGACTACTTAAAAGGTAGATGTACTTACTAAACTGTAATTTAGTTGGTTTAATTGCAATTTTAAATATGACAATATTTTGCACGATCACAAAAATAGTAATCATGGAGGTTATAGGCACCTATCCATATACTAATCTTACCAGTTATGTTATGATGACAAAACCGGCCGACCTTGTCTTACTAATCCATTATGTCATTATTCTGCTCATTCAGTCATCCAGCCATCAACAAACCTACAAGATTGTGAAGGTCAATGTAAAATCACATCAGCCACTAGGTATTCATAAAAGGGCATATATATAAAATCAAATTATATACCTAGGTATGCAGCAAGTGGCAGTAGCATTAAACTTTCTTGTGACTTAGTTAGTCATGGGCGAGTCATCACCGATTCCAAATTCCAATACCAAATTCATCGTTAAGTATAGTACATTCATGCAAGATAAAAACGTACTTGAACACTGCAATCTCCGGTTAATCAATTCATGTGTTCCCCACAAGAAATCTTAACTGCAACAATGATTAGACTTGAAATCATTTTTGATACAGGAAGCTCGGGACTAAATTTTAACACTTGGTTCAACCAAAATACGATCAAAATACAGTGCAACCTGATAAACCTCTTGCAACTTTACATCAATTTACTTTATAAATTACTTACTTAAGTACATTGCCTCATTATATCTTACCAATTCATAAACTATCAGTACATAAATGCTAATTTTAACTGTTCTTTTAACGATTCTAACTGTGTAATAATGTACTTTTCCCAAATGAGGTAAGCTGATAGTCTCACTAATGGTAGTTTAATATAATATTTTATTGAAGTGTAATTTGTAATTAATTTATCGGTGTATATTTTGTGAACAAGATAAAGTCATGTCATGTCATTCATTCATTTTTTAAAAAATAATTTTGTATTGTCTAATTTTAGCCTGACGATGCCAATAAATATGCGAAACTAGTTGCTCAAGGAAATCGCTTGCAGTTTGAAGTTGGAATCACTTTATTGTACTTTGTCTCATCCTATTACTGGTGATATTTTTTCGACATAGTAGACATCATAAATTACACCGGTCGATTAATTCTAAACTCCACCACGTAATTACATAATTAATTCCGAAAAAAAATAGCCAGAAAATGATTTATACTCACATCTCATCTTTATTAAAATGGACTATAAACTTGCCTGAAAATTACTTCCGCGTGAAAGGAGCTAATATATGACTTCCTTTCAGCTTCATTAATAATATAGCAATAATTCAGCCATTATATTAAAGTAAAGTAAACCCACAACCCTTTGAAACATGTAGATACGTACTGAATACAGACTGCAAACTACAAGTTTGGGTTTTCTCATATCATAACACAATTCCACCATAACTTGGAGTATACAACGCCAGACGCACATTCTTTAACTTTCCCCTTCAGTGGAAATTATGTAGGAGAAATGTGGTGTAATATAGAAAGTTTCCCAATTTTACAAGCAATATAGGAAAGTGGCACAGCGAAAATTGTATCCCCGGGAAAACAAGCAAAACGAGCCGAGAGAAGGGATAATGGAGGAAGGAGAAAGTTGGAAATCGGGATAATGAAGTGACATTGAAAGCAAAAAAAGTTAGTTAAGTAGGTAGTGGCATACCATACCATACAATCTTCATGAGCAGGAAACACAACGGGTACAACCAAAACCATGCATATTAGACTAGGAAATGCCGAGAATGACTTCCATGAGATTCCCACTCCCCGCAATTATAAATGGACGGAATGTGCTATTAAACACTTCAGATTTCCTTTAAAACTAAAACTAAAATTCCTTTTCCTGGTCCTGATTCCTCTCCTCTGGAAAATGTAGATTGGGCTGGGGAAGTAGCAAAGTCAAATTGAGATTGAGAAGGCAGAGGTGACTATGTATGAGAACGTGACGCAAGAAATAATTGCCCATTGTCCACATTCCATTTACCTACTTTCCACCTTCCTTCAAGCATTATGCCACCTTACTTTTCCCTGAAAAAACTTTTTAAGCTAAACAGGAACAAGTGAAGTTGATCTCCGGGAAAAAAACTTTTAAGTGAAAGTTCGCCATTCCACTTTCTCTTGGATGTGTACACGAAATGCGCTACACATCCTTGTATGAAGCTGTTTCATTTGCTTTCACCACGAATGTTTAGAATGAGTGGGAAGAAAATCCTACTTCCGTTCCCATTCCATGTCAGCCATTTCTCTTAGTAAGTATGTGATCCCTGTAAAGGAAAAAGTGCAAAGATCAAGAGGAGAATTAGGAAATGAAGTGAGTGAGTACTTTCACTTATTCTTAATTCATTGTATGTGTAGGAGGAAGAAAGATGTGGAACTAAAATCGAAACAAGGATTCAAAGCAAACTTCCTCTGGTTTTGGAATGAATATGTGATCATAATACGAGAAAATAAAAATTAGGATTTCCTTCAAATGTCTGAAGCTTTTTTTGTAAGGACGAGGACTGGTTTGGTGTGGTCTGGTCCAGTGATCCTGGTTCCCGGTCCTTTGCTCTGTTGACCTAAATTCAGTTTTGCAAAGGAAACCAAGCGCCCAGCCCAAAACACATAAAGCTTTCTTTACGAAAATTGGGGGAAATGATATTGCCAAGTTTTGCTCCCCTCATTTGCTAACTCATTTAAGAGGACCTAAAAAGTTTTGAAGAAAATGGGCAGTTATACATCGTTATGCTGTGTAGTTTATGTGGTGGCATTATGTCCCTTTACTTTGTTTTTTACAAGTCCGAGAAATATTAATGGCACATAATTTTATTGTGAAAGGAGCGTTTTGCAATGATGCCTAATTCTTCCTTTTCTTGTATTTTTCTTACAAAAGGAAGAAACTTGCAATTTTTCTTAGAGCATAAGCTAACAAAAGGACTTCACCCTCCGAAGAAAGCCATTAGGAAAAAAAGACGACGCAAATGGAAAGGGACACAAAAAATGGGAAGGATGACTTTTGACTTTTAGGAATGGGTAATATGATGACGTTGTTGTGCTTTCATACTTATATATCCCTTCCTTCCTCATCCTTTTCAAAAATAAGTATAGGGAGGAAAGGACTATTTACAGTCTTTTCCTTCCCTTTTGATTTCCCTAGTTTTCCAAGAACGGTCGTATACCGGGGTATTAGGTATCCTTTATAATTCTATTTTTATAGGTATATTGCAATTACTTACGTCTTACAAGCAGTATTTTATATTCGGTGAAAATAAGCAAATGGATGGAAGGAAAAGGGGAGAGCCATCACCGGAGATGACTTTTAAAAAAGTTCCCGATGCTCATAATACAATTTTTTCGGAAGTGGAAAACGGGGAAAACATACATAATAAAGTGGAAATAACTTGAAACTTACGGAAGGGTTTGGGGAGGTGGGTGGAAATTGTAATATTCAAGTTGAATTCAACTGGAGTTGACGACTATTTCTGTAAATTATATTTTCTTTTTGTATGTAAGTAAAAACCCAGTCCCTATTCCTTCGTTTCAGTAGATTATAGTATCAATACATGTGGGCAGCACATCTGGGCATTGGTGCTCCGCCCGCACTGGCAACTCTGGAAGGTCGCCTTGGCTGACCCCTGTGAAAGCAGAATTTGCAAAATTTGTATTTTTCTGTATGCCTCTTAAACTTTTCTCTCAACCGAATTTCCCATTCCTGCGTTTCAGTATTTTACTTACTTAAATAACTTTTATCATGAGAAGAGAACCGTTAAACTGTCAGTGTTTCCTTCTACATCTCATGCCACTTAAAACAAGAGCATGGAAAGAACTAGCTGGAAATATGTACCATCTTCATATTTAAAGTAGATACATATCACAAACATATAGGAACAGGAAAGGAAATATGGAGAAGGAAAGACCTAACCGTGCTCGCCATCGTTAGTTGCCTAGTCCAATCGTTGAAAACGAATATAGTGGAAAAGTTTACATGCCTTACAGGGAGAAGAGGCCTTTTACGCGTGGGCTGATTCATTATTAGATATTACTTTCCCTTCTCGACCAGAAAACCGAAATCAGTCACTTTTACTATCTGCTCTCCGTTGAGTACTCCCAACGGAAGGGAAAGTGCTTATGTCTACGGAAAAGGGAAAGTTACCAGTGAAGTGAGTCAGTAGATCAAAGAAACTTCGCGAGAAAAGCCTACATACATACAACTTCCCTAGGAATTTTCTCATTCCCAACTAAAAAATTCCTATAACCTCGTCCTCCTTATTTACTCGATTCTGTTACATCTTTCCAAACGTCTCAAGTTCAAGCTGAACTGGACACGGACGAAAGGGAAGGAACGGAGATGCATGATCTGATATATAGACCGTGCTAAATTGAAAATCAAAATATTATCTAATGTGTCAGTAGTCCCTCTAAATCTTCGAACTGATACATATGTCGACGTAAAGTTGGCCAACTTGATGAAAGTTGGTCCAGTAATGAGTTGAATGATGATGAGGAGGAGAAAGTTTTGATGAAACAGATGAGTTCCAGTTCGTCTTCCTTCCAGGGCATGATCACGTATGATTATGATGATGTTGGAACAGCGTGGGAATCTCAAGGTTAACCAAGGATTGTTAGTGGAAAAGAAGCTAATATTGTAGCATTATTAGAATCATATTTTATTCACCTTTATAATGTCTGACTACAGTGAATACCTATATAAACTCTCTAATAATTTTTTCAATTAATTTGAAGGAAAAAATTCAATTTTAATATATTTTGCTTATGTAATAAATAACTTGAAGGGCCTATGTCTGGAATGGAATACTATTTGTAATCAATCAGCTAAATAAAACAAAAGTTGCAGTGCTGTCATGTAGTGAATGATATTGATTCACACTAATAGTAAATATTGCTGTAAATTAAATTAAGATTTCTACAAAACTAAAGTAAAAAGTTACAGATAAAATGACAAATTAAAAATCTCTATTTGGTTGATACGAAGCGGAAATACCGATGATGAGATTTTGCTTTGATGTTATCGGAGGTTGGAAGCAGAACTGTAAATAAGTCAACATAGAAGCATATTAGAAAAGTAAACTTTTAGCAGCTATGAGATGGTGAAGTATGTCTAATATAATAATGTAAATCAATTAGTGTAAGCTCACTCCGTCATCCCCACCGTCGTCACTTCATCATCGTTACTTTCACATCCCGGGGAAAGTGCGATGATCAAAGCAGCTCCCACCAGGAGACCCAGCCACAGCAACCAAAAGGAAATGAAGAGGGCCCACCGAAGCCTCACCCAGAAGGGACGATTGGCCAGGACCATAAGTTCCTCCTTCCCCATCCCAACAAACTGTTGGGCAGGATCATTTTGGATTTCCATTTGCTTTATTGCACTCAAGTCCTCCTTCTTTTCAATGTCTACGGCATCGGGAGTTGGTTGTTCCCCCAAGGACTGGGATGTGGAAGGTTCCACAACCGCACTTTGAACTTCTTCAGGGGTAGTTGTAGCCATTTTTAATTTTGATTTTAAGCTAAAGTTTAATTTTAGTTTTTAATTTGTTCACTGGTCGACTTATTGTGGAATACAAAATGTACGCTTTGGCTCTCTGCTCGACTTACAAACTTAAAAGAGTGGACACAATTAGGGCAAGCTTTCCGCACTTACTGCTATGCTGCTGCTGAGCTGACTGGAGAGATTGAATAGGCTGACCATTTAATATAATTTCTTATTCAACCATGTCAACCTCGATCATCATGGCTAATCTACACATTCAATTCATTCGGTAATTGCATTAATCAGTCAACTCAACTGAGCTTTAACATGCAGACATGGTCCACTACCGAGAGCTAGATACTTCAACATTATCACAATTTGCCATTTAATACCGTCAAATGATGATATGTGTCTGATTGTAATATTAATGACGATGCTCCCAGCTCATCTCTTCTGGGAACACGAAGTTCTTGCATGTATCTATTACATCATATCATGGCACTTATTAAATTCATCCATTCTTTTCATTTCATCACAATACATTGGAATCCAGCTAGAGATCCGTGGAAAGTACAGAGTTTGAAAGTGAAGTTGATTTTAAAGCTGAAGTATGTGACACTTCAGAAACAACTGACGCAGCTGCCATTTGAAGCATATTATAGCCTAGTTTAAGTAATTATAATATAGTGCCATTGTCAGTATTGAATACAGTCAACACAACATCAGAAGCTGATAAGATTTGACAATAGTGAAATAACAACAATATGATATGTTATGATGGGATTTTAAAACAATGAAGGTAATGACAATGATATTTTTAATCCGATCACGGTATCGATGCCCCAGTCCAATATTAAAATCAGCTTATCATCATAAATAATTTTATTGTCACAGAATATGCCAGGCTTGTATGAAACGACGTAGCTAACGTCATTTTAAAATTGCATCATACTTTTTACATTTGTAATATGATGTGGTTATGATCAGGGCTTGATTTTGTATGTTGGCACTGCGAGTAGATGCGGCCGAGGATAGAGGTTTATCCGAGCACTGTACAGTGTTTACACTG
>JAQIXQ010000118.1:0-57689 GCA_034700485.1 Pseudosinella alba
GAAGTAAAAGTTATATGGACTGGGATGACCTTCTTGGCGTGCCCTTACATCCAAGACTTTGGTATTTCCACTTGGGTGACTTCACCGAAGTGAGGAAGCAGCTACCCAAGACAATTTCCACCATATGCATTTTTCTTGGAGAAAGGTTCCATGCTGGCGTTAGTATTAGTGTTGTAAGATTTTGGCGGCGATCATGGTCGCTTTCACTACTTATATATATCAAAGCGACTTTCAGTTTTTGAAATTTTGAATTTAAACTTATACGCATCTATGCCAAACAGTTGAGATTTTTGCAAATATTTAAGTGCCATTTGAAAAATAAATAATTGCTTTTTTTAGATTTTTGGATGATTTTGCCAGAGACTTGCATTCCACGTCCTCTTTATGTCAGCAATGGTCGTGACACTGGCATTGATTGTGTTAAGTAGACTTTTACAATTAATACAAAAGGCGAATAATTGATGAAAATTCATAATTATTATGACAATGGCAGGAGAGCTTCGAAATGGCGGGTGAGTTGGGTATACAATTGGATATCGTGTAGTTTCAGGGAGTGGGAGATGACTTATAATCCAAATGAAATTCGCGAGCGAGTGCTGCTTGTTATTCCAAGTTAAGAGTTGGTTTCGAGCGGATCCAATTTCCACCAATTGAACCATGCAATGTCGTCCCGTCGGCAAGCAGATAGCCTCACTATTCGATTTAGCTGAATCTCATCCGTCGTGATTATACAAGTCACAGGACGACCATGAAATTGTTCCCTGATATTGTCAAATTCTGTGGCACGGTTGAAGGCATCAGAGTAATGGTGACTGCGGTGAATTGACTGGTTGAATTTTGAAGGTACTGAAGATATGAATTGTATTTAGTTTAGGTGAGAATAATAAATATGGGTGAAGCTACATTTTGAATCTTCAAACAAATTAGCAATCGTTTTAATATTTAGAGCAGGACATAAGGGGAAGTTTAAAAGTATGCAAAGTATCCCGGACATTGAATTGATCGATATCATTCTAATTATGGAGGGATTAATTGGGCGCCCAAGTTAACGTGAATCGATTAGGCCAAAAGTGATGCAACACCATCCAAATTCTATAAGCAGGAATATTTTATTTGAGGCAATTTCCTTTGAAAAACGAATATCAATGGGTCAATAGCAAATGCACAAGTTCGAGCTTGTGGACGTAGTTCTATTACTAATTTGCCAAAGACTTATATATTTCACACATTTGAACCAAATGAAATGCCCCTTACTCAAAATGAGAAAAAACCCTTTGTAGAGTACTGTCTTAATTGTGAGAAAAAATCCAGTAACTTATTTAAAAAACCATTACACATTTGAAAAATACCATTGGTCAATTTTTCACTAGAGAGCAGCTCAAGATGAATTCAGGGGTAACACATTTTGTATTTTTTAGCTAAATTTTAATAATTTTTACCTTGTCATTATTGTTTCCGTCTTCTACAATGGGTATCACCCTTAAGTCGTGTTTCGTTTTCGTCTGATTTGTTAGTGTTAATTTGTTTATTTAATGCCCATCCTAATATTTCATATTGAATGTGCTATTTTAAATAGATCTAATTCAGAAAGTCCATTGTAATAATTTTATTGCAGCATCAAATTCATCAGCACATTTACATAACTGAACTACACTTATGTCTGAAAGTAACTCGTGCTTGTACTGCTTGGGTAGGGCTGTAAAATGTTTTAGATGGCTCCTTCAGATTTCGCTACACATGAGCCTAGCAAAATACTCGTCTACAAACTTCACCAAATGTTTCCTTAAACCCGTTCGTAATACTTTCAGCACAATCTGCAATCAATATGTTGGGTTCGTAATTATTGGATTTTTTTAGGCTATTAAAACATAATCCTAATTAGAGGTTACAGCAACGCAAAAAGGATGAAATCTCCTTTGTTTATCTGAGGTTCCAAGCATAATAACAGGAAAACCTTCCCTCATTAGTTTATTTGCTTTTTAGCGATGCTAAAATCATTTTTGGTTTCATGACCCCTTTACAGTATAAGTCAGAGACAATTGTTTTTACTTCCACGCTAAGTCCATTTCCACATTCATGGGCGCTAACAGTAGCGAAGAGGTTGACAGTGTTCTCGTAGTAAAAGTACTTACAGTTACTTGAATATGTTAATTGCAGTATCAAGTTACGTAAATCACAGTATGGCATCTGCTACCCAAAAAAAATTTCAGCCGACACGCTTCTATAAAATAAAGAAGTTTTTTTTCACTTTTGCATCTCATATCAACTTAATCTGCATATTCAATGTGAAGGTATTTTTTGGACAGACACTGGGTCTTTCTAATATTCCAATGGAGTGAATTCTTACGATTACGACAGATTTCTACAAAGGAGTTTTTCTAATTATCGCAAAGGGTGTTTTGTCATATAACCTGGTATGGTTAAATACAAAGCATTTGCAAATTGTGGAATACGGATAGGTTTGAAGGCTAACATATCATCGGGCAAGTAGTCGTTAACGGATAAACAAAAAATATAATTCAAGTGTTTACAGTTGTTCGAAGTATGAGCATAACGAACCCAAATATTTAAACAATAATCTCAACTGCTACTACGAATATAATATTGGTGGGCACACAATTAAAATCAAATACACGCAAAAATCTAAACACAAAAATGGAAAGGAAGGGTGAGTCAACAGCTCAGTAAGTGAGCAAGCGAATTAAATTTCTTAGGAATTATTAGCGGTCAGTAGACAGTTAAAAAAGGTAATTGAATTTCTTAGGAAATATTTGCAGTCAATAGACATTTAAAAAAGGTAATTGAATTTCTTAGGAAGTATTAGCAGTCAGTAGACATTTAAGAAACCGAATTAAATTTCTTAGGAAAAATTAGCAGTCAGTAGACAGTTAAGAAAGCGATTTCAATACTCTGGGCTAGAAATTGCTACTGCGATAGACAAGTGAAGAACAATTTATGTTGACCAAATAATAACCTGGTACATTAGGAATTGGTCTAATCTAATATACAAAGGGATAGACCATGATTAGTTTCAAAATAAGCTGTGCCGAGTACAAGGGGTAAGTTTAGTAGTGACAGGAAGAATCGTATAGTACAAACCACGTCATCTGCGAACATTTGTAGTTATGTAATTTCCACTTTTCACCGGACTCTTTGCAACACCGAATATATAGGGCTATCGAAACATTAATTTAATTAATGAATAACATCGTAATTAAATTATTATTATTATATTTTATAACTCTTATCTAAACATTTTTCCTTCTTCTAAAAAAACAAAACCAAATACAAAATTTGGCCATCGTGACATGCAATCACATTGTGTTCATGGTCACTTCCCAAGTTTACGATTCCCAAGTATTTCATTTCGTCAGCCCAACCGAACGTGATTTTGGTTTCGCCATTTTTGTATGTATAGGGAGCAAAGACAAAAATCAACATTCTGGACTTCTGGCGCATTCCTGCCATTTCAACTGCATCCGTAGTAGCGTCAACCAGCTTCCCTTGTTGGGGTCCGGAATTTTTTCAGTCCAAAAAAAGGACATCAGGATGATGAGTGTATTGTCAACACTTCGTGAACGTGCACCCATGACCCCGGCCAAATCTAAAGTCTTTGGGGCTCGGATTATCTTTCTGCTGCTGGTTTCTATATTTACTTTCATCCAACTGTATTCTAAATATCCAATTCTTCCAATCTCAGGAGTGGTGGATTTCAGAGAGAAAACTCAAGAGTCGACTTACTCCGGTGGAAATATTTTTAGTCATTTGTGGGGATGGAACAAGATCAAGCTTCCGCCTAGGGACCCACCCTTCAAAATCCTCTTCTGGACAACCTGGTACGGTTATGAAGCTGACATGAGTTCGGAGTTCGTGATCCCCGAGTGTTCAAATGAATTTATCATCACTTCGAATAAATCCGAACTTGGGAGTGCGGATGCGCTTATATTCCAATTTGTAGACTTGCCCAGGTAATGAAATAATTCAAATGTTTATCTGTATCTGTAAGGTCAATTATAATGTACTTGTTATTATTTAAACTGACTGAACTGGCTTCTAAGGTT
This sequence comes from Pseudosinella alba, assembly GCA_034700485.1. Taxonomy (NCBI): domain Eukaryota; kingdom Metazoa; phylum Arthropoda; class Collembola; order Entomobryomorpha; family Entomobryidae; genus Pseudosinella; species Pseudosinella alba. Next base: position 4,062 of record JAQIXQ010000118.1, read on the forward strand.
TGATCGAAGGAAGAAAAGAAGCCTGCGCCTGTCCCTACCCACTCGCGACATCAACGTTCTGTGGATATTAGCTTCCCAAGAGGCAGCAAACCAGCATCCCCTTTACAGTAGACATTTTGACGGACTTTTCAACTGGACTTGGAGCTCGAGGAGTGATTCGTTGATCCATCCCAACTTCACTGAAATGTTTTACAAGTACGAGGAACCGGATCCAAGATGGGTATATGGCAGTCAATTTTCGATGGAATTTCTGAGGTTTGTTATTAGTAGCTCATCTTTTCACTTTAAACTGCCTCAATTCCCTTGCATTCTTTTTCCTAACCCGTGCTTCTTTCTTGCCCCAATTCCAGGAACAAGACGACGTCCTCAGCTTGGGTTGTATCCAATTGCGGAGTGATCAAAAGTGAACGAAATGCATTGGTTTCCGGTCTATCCCAACTGGGGATTGCAATTGACAGGTACGGGAAATGTGCTACCTCGAGTTGCCCAAAGGGAGAAGAATGCTTTGCAATTCTCGGAAAAAAGTACAAGTTTTATTTGGCACTGGAGAACGCTTTATGTGAGGACTACATCACTGAAAAGATAAACCATGGACTACTCCACGGGATGGTGCCGGTCGTCTACGCCATGGGAAATGTGGGAATGTATGCTCCTCCTAATTCCCACATCAATGTCTTGGACTTCCCAACTCTTTCAGATTTGGCGGATAGGCTGAAGTACCTGGATAACAATGCTCAGGAGTATTTCAAGTATTTTGAGTGGAGGCAGTATTACAATGCGAATGTCAAAGGATCTCCCCTCTATCAATGCCACACGTGGAGGAAAATTAAGGAATTTACGATGAAGGTTAGGCACGGAGGAGGATTCCAAATACAGGCACACTTATGTAAATTTTGGTGAGTGGCATTCCAAATTTTATAATCCTACGTTGGGGAAACTGTGCGAGGTTTGCTTGGATCCAAAGGATATAAAGGTACAGGAACCTAGTCTAAACAGGCAAATTATGTATAACGAATCCAGTCGTTGCCTTGACAACAACTACAATTAATTAGGATTTGTTTGCTGCGTTGAAACGTGTCGAGGCTAGTTTGTATTTTAAATTTTGCATCCGAAATGCTGTGAGTTGCAATCCTTTCGATCTTAGGAGTTTTAAAGTCATTTTATATTGTCTTGTTGATGTTGCCGAAAGCGGTGTAAGCTTTATTACTATTACGGAGCTCTATATACAGCGTAGTAGGGCTGCCGCGGTTCGGTTAACCGGTGCTTCGGTTAACCGAATCCGGTTAACCGGGGTTTCGGTTTAACCGAATCCGGTTAACCGAGATTTCGGTTCCGGTTAACCGAATTTTCGGTTAGCCCAATAACCGAAACCTGTTTTCGGTTTCGGTTAACCGAAATTTTGTTTCGGTTAACCGAAAATATTTAAACTCCGCTAAACGCATTTTCCTTACGTATTAACCGAAATTTCGGTTCGGTTAACCGAAAACCGAATTCGGTTAACCGGTATCCGAAGATATTTCGGTTTTCGGTTAACCGAATTTCGGTTAACCGGTATCCGAAAAGTTTCGGTTTTCGGTTAACCGAATTTCGGTTAACCGAACCGACTAAAAAACCGAGCTACTAACCGAACGGTTAACCGAAATTTTCGGTTTAACCGCTAACCGCGGCAGCCCTAATACTAGCTACAGTACTAGCCATATGAAATAATATCCCTTACGTACTCCCTGGCTTCCTTGTACCTGATTTATAAATGTCAGCGGAGATGCTGGATGAGAGTGAAGCAAGAGCTAGAACCAAGGGCAGAGAGACTTCTCTCCAAACCAATGGAATAGTTGGGTTTTTGGATAGGAGTTTATATATACGCTTAAGCCTGTAACATCCATTTCATACGTCAACTTCATAAACCACAGGACGCTTCCTGCAATAAGTATGAAAGGACGGCAGTGGAATTCCATTCCATGATAGGTTCCCCTGACATTGAAAGAGCAGGGGAGCAGGGAGCAGCCACGTTGAGAATAAAGTGGTGGTGACGATGTGAGATCGACTAATTATTATATTGACTAGGGGTCCTTCCCTTCCCACTGTAATTGTAAGGTGAGTGAAAACTGAAAAGCAGCGGGCTGAAATGCCTTTCCCTAAATGTCAGAAGTCAAGCTGAACCAAAAAACACGGGGAAAATTCAACCAGGAAAATTATACCATCAATCATGAGCAATCCTATTTTGTTCCTGTGTATGTTTCCCTCTTTATAGCTGATTGTGAGCTGCTTTCACCAATATATCGCTTGAGTAAATACGTTATAGCTGGTGGGATGCACATATATCTAATCTAGTTCCCCTCCCTTTGTAGAGCTATCATGGTGAATGATGATCGCTATTGGTTTTGAATTCTCATGAGAGTTCACTTCCTTCCATTTTCGTTTAATTTTCGAGAGCATAATTCAGTTAAGAAGGAGCTTGTCACCTAAGTCATCTTCTCGATGACAAGAGAGTTATTGGCTGGGAATAAAACGGAGATAGTTACAAACACACTGAGAGTAAAGTCATATGAGAAGGATTAAGGGATATATGACATGACGAAGATGATTGAACATATTTTTTTATATTTATTTTAACTTACTATGAAGTAGGATTAACGGAATTGTGTTCACAATAAATGTTCTTAACCAAGTCATTATACTCAATAGTCGTTATGATAGTTATATCGGCTTACCTCCAAGGATGAGTGCACTTGTTCGGCTTTACCCAAATTGTAATATTTATTTTGTGTTAAAGTTTAGGTACTTGCAAAAGTAGATATGGTACGGAAATTGGTAGGTAAATAACTTTTATAAACACTAAGCCTCCAAACAATTGCCAACGAGACAAAAGAATTTTAATGGTAAATGGATTGAATGAAAGATGCCAGATGAAATCAAATATTTGAGCTTGTCGAGTGGAGCAGAATGGAATGGGCAGGAGAAAGCTGCAAGCTCCACAGTTCAATACGATAATTCCTATTAAGCTCGGAGGGTGATGGTGGCGATGATGCCGATGATGATGATGATGATTCATGGAGTGAAAGTTGTTGTGGTTTGTCAGCATCACAGATAATGATGGAGTTTTGTAATGTGTCAGTCTTTCATTAATGCCTCACATGAATAGGCTTACTCAGAGATAATACCCTTTCACAAGAGGGACATATATACGACTATAGCCCGTCCGTACACTTATATTATGATCATCACAGCAATATTAACTAATGCACAATTGGAGTACATCACATATAGACACATCATCATCATCATCATCATCCAGCAAAACAAGATCAGAAGGGAAAACAGCCAACAGCTATCGGGAAGCAGAATTTTCTACGGATTCTCTGAATCTCTTGGGCTTTTTAACGAAATTGTGGTATGGCCTAATATACGCGTGTATAATAGTTCTAGACGAGATAAATATATATGTACCTTGGCCAAATCCGGCGGGTTCCAAATATGTACATGGGTAGATTCTCCGGAAGCGTTATATTGTTGTCTGCTTAAGACAAACTGGTTTCCAGGGCATGTGATGGGACTGATATGTGTTGGCATTGGCAAGCAAAATTGGCGATCTGATATGGATGTGATGTGATGTGAAGTGATGAGATGGACTTTTCAATTTGTTGTACAGACAGAGGGGATCCCCCAATTCTTTGGAGGGCATCCGGCCCACATATATTGTGCACATATTAGAATTGAGCCCACCTTTAAAGGAAGGAGCACGTACATCAGGACATAATCCTAGAGTTTGTGAGAGGCAGAGGGAACATTGGTGATAAGCCCCAGCCCGAGTAGTTCCAAAACCAAGTTTTCGAGAAGAATTAAAGACTAGTCGGGTAACAGCCTTTGGATGGACTACTGATTGTAGTGACAAGCAACATTGCGATAATGCTTTCACTTGCGAATTCTAAAATTAACAGGGGAGTGAAAGTTAAGGGAAGAATTATGCATGAACATAAATAGAGAAGGAGACTGGGATATATATAATGAGAATTAGCCAAAATCGCATGTATAGCTATGGAGATGGAGACCTTGGTGCTTAACCAGATCATGTGAAATCCGATCTTCCGACCACACACATGCATTTCCCATCTGACGGAAGTAGTGTAAGCGAAACCACAAGGAGAACTGCTTTTAGGAGGAAGGGACCATGCAGAGCTAATTTGAAAGTATGGAATGAACGATTAGATGGTTAGGTGGGAGTTTGAAAGCTCTCCAATCTGAGCACAGACATAAATACAAAAGATAGACCCACTCACACTCATATTTTCAGAATTGACCATTAAAATACAAATTACATTTTTACCATATGGCATATTGGGAGAGCCTCCCCAATGTAGACAAATATTGTATAGGTAATCAAATAAATTTAAAATGACTCTATTTTGGCATGCGATTCTCTAGCCAGGAAGCAAAAAAATAGTTATGTATAAAAAACATGATTTTTTCCTTTGACTTTATTCATCTTTGATGACGTGACGTGAATGTCATGTCATGACCATAGTTCAAGTCTAGCCCCATCCATCCTCCTGATTCGTGGGTGAGGGTAATGTGCTCAAGTATATGTGACGCACTTTCAGTTTTGCCCAAGGCTCTTTTTCTCTCTCATTCTATATGGGAAGAATGGAAAAGGCAAGGAGCAATGAAGTATCTCTTGAGCTTTCCTCTACTACTTGTCATGTGTCGCCCTTAAAATGAAAATGTTACTTTTTTCAATTTCACTCCTACGTTAGACAAAGAATGCATTTGTTTTTCAAGATAGAGCCTCCCTGACGTAAAAGGGTAAATAAAAGATGAAAGTGGTGTCCGTTACAAATGTACCTAAGTATATTCCACCTACTCCATATCCACATAACAAGCTCAGAATTAGCATCGGAGTCTGCACTTTAGTTTTTTCACATTGTTGTTCTCTAGTAACAGAGAAAGTCGCATAACATTGGTCTGGCCTTTGATTACAAGAGCAGGCGCGTCGGAACCGGGGGGGAAGGGGGGGAAAATTCCCCCCCTGAAAATCGAAAATTGTATGGTTTTTCTATATAAGTACTAAAAAATATATAGAAAAACCATAAAATATTACCAAAAATACTATCAAATTCCCCTCCTCGATCGAGTTTCCCCCCCTCGAAAAATTGGTTCCGACGCCACTGTACAAGAGCATCCTTCTTCGCCTTTCCGTGTCCAGAGGTAATTATCATTATAGGCCCTATTTTTAACCCTAACTTTACATTATCTACTGTTTTACAATGTGAATTAATTCCTTTACAAATTCTAATTTAATTTTCGTGAATAGACAGAAGAACTGTATTCATAGTTGAGAACTTGGGAATTGTATGTTCTCAGTTGATAATAACTGTGAGGAATAATATTGTATAGGATGTTACATCGCCATTGTCCACGTTAGTGAGAAAGGCCGGATTTCTTTAATTGCTTTATCTTTTTTGGTACTGCAGAAGAATAAGCCATTGTTCCAATTTCTAGTATACTGTGCGGAGGACAATCAGCGCTTTAAATGAATTTTTGGAATGGATCTGTAGTCTGAAATCCAACGGCAAACTTAAAAAGACGTTGTTGTCAACTTTTGTTATTTCTATTTATTTTTCCTAAAGTGAAGACTATGAATAAATCAAACATCTGGAATTAAATTATATACCCACTCAAGTCCATTCTATTCTCTCTCTGAAAATAATTAAAATTGAATAATATGAAAAGTGCTAAGTTCTCATTTTGGGAACCTCTTCTCCGCCTTATGAGCAATAATGTTTTTGCGAAACATGTTCAATTTTAAAATGTATTACGAAATAACAAGCACTTTCTATTTTTATTACGAGTATGCAGTTGCACTCATTTATCATTTTCAATTGAAATTCTGAAACCGGGGCGCATATCAGACTAGAAATAGAATGCTCGGAGCACTCACGATCAGTTGCATGCCCTCCCGAATCCATTATTCATATAAATTGAAAGTTTAGATTTGCTTTAGAGTAACGTACATCCTGTCAAATCCAGGAAATAAGTATTATGTTAATCTGACAGAGATCAAAGCGGATTCACTCTTCATTATTATTTTATGCAACTACTTTTCCCCTTTCCATTCACTCATCTATAAAAACTAGCTCTTCGCTGCCGCGTCCACTTTTCACTTTCGCGGAATACGCATCTTCCTTGCTTTCTCCTACTAATGCTGCTACGGAAAAAAATCTTGCATTTGCAGTACTTGTCAGATGTCCACATATCCAATGTAGTATGGAAAAGGGGACAAGGGAAAAAGAGTTTCCGTTACCTTCCAATATTCACCGACATAATTAATAGAGGCGGCAGGGAATTTACACACTGAAATTACTCTTCCGTCAGGGACGCCTTTCTCCAAGAAAATTGCAATGAAGAATCGGAGACTCGCACTCCTGTGGGGAGCTCATTTCGCGAAATTGTCAAATAAGCATTTTTATTTTCCCCCATCAAGATTGCAATCCAGGCCAGTTAGAAAAAAAATTGAGATTACAAAGCAAAAGCATACCCAGATAAGCATAAAGTAGTTGTTACGCTTCAATGACTGCACATACGTAACGAGAATTATATGCTACATACGAGAAGGAGCTGACAATGGAACATTTTTTTTTATATTCTAGCAACTGTCGCAATCGAATCATGCAAAATGACTCTTAGTTAGTGAAATGAAATCGGAATAAGTATTTTTCCTTGAACAAATAACTGGAAGGATTTCTTCTTTTGAAGAATGTTCTTCCAAATTTACCATAACCAGGAAAAAATATCTTCCTTGCTGCGATTTTGATCTAGTTAGATATCAGGAACCTCTGAGTTTCCAAATTAGCTATCGTAGATCGTGGGCATAATTAACCGTGAAATTTATATTGCGTAGAGTAGAATATCTAATATGAAATGGAGTTGGTACTTTTGGAGGCACAATATGTAAACCTAGTTTAGCTTACGATTAGCGTTAGCCTGTAAATCTTATCGAACACAAAAGTTTGGCATTTTTCTCGAAACATATCTATTTCTGCAATCTTGAACATATTCGGATTTCATACATGAGATGGTTGCAATTTCACAGGGTGTTGATTCCATTCCCAGTGTGCATTATACTTATTAATGGCGTATAACTAGGATTGAAATCTAATTGTAAGCATGTGGAGATGATGAATTCAAGCCGATACCGAGCAGTAGGTGCAACTGTAGCTTGTCTATGTGTCGTACTGTTACCTTTAGGACTGTCCTAGCCCCATTCACTAAAATAAGGTAATCCTTCTTCACTTTCTTAATGCAACCGTTAATCTTTTGTATTGAAAATTGGTATATAAATGTTCTTTATTTTCCTCATAAATATGCCTGAACACATGAAGATAATAATAATTTAATGCAGTCTTCCATTCTCTCTATTCATATAAAAATTAGACTCTCTTCGCCTTATGTTAGGATCCAACTTGGAGCAAAGATTGTCTAGGATCACGATCCACTTATGGATTCCTGCACAATTCTTCCAATCCAATCGGATCCATTCCCCCAATATTGGAATGGGAAAGGTCGACTCCACTACTCCTTCCTCGCACTTAATGAATTTTCACACGTGTCTTTAACTACAAGCCCAGCCAATATGAAAATTCCAATGAGACATATTTCCCATCTAAATCTTCCAATTCGTTGAACTAAATCGGTTCTCCATCCTATCATCAATGTGTACAGAGATCCTCCAAAAGTTCCTTGCTTACATTCCACTTGTGCAATTTGAAAATTTTGGAGGAGTACCCACCTTAAAAAACATGATCCACTCTCCTCCTTGGAATCCAATGGGTAATATATCCATTTCCAAGAGTACATAATAAGAGGAGGGTAAATATATGTCTCCGTGCGTAAGCATGGGGGATCCATCCCGTTCTACTAAAAAGAATGGAATGCTTTGTTGAATACCATTGGGCACTCTGCCAAAAAAAAAGTGGAGCTTTCTCCGGGAGCCTAGTGACTCTGACCTTTTTTCATTTCCTCTCCTTTCCCATTCCCCAATCTTTATAAATTGGATGAATATGGGTAGGTGGCTATATACGGAGGCCTCAATATGCTAGCAAGGAGAAAATGAGACCACACATAAGAGTACATTCTGAATCCTCGGAGAACGGTGACGATTGGAATGACTCCACATTATAGCCAGCCTTTCCCATCACGTCCTTAAATGATCAGAATAATGACAGGCATTACGTAAGCACCGACATATGACTATAACTCTGAACATTTAGGTATATATATATATGTGCAAGGGGAAGAGGCCTGCCTCTTCTTGTCCTTTCTCCCATTCAAAGATAGGCTGATCATTTATTTTGGCGTGCTTGAATGTCTAAAAATTGATTACAAGACGATCCCCAGGACACACATAGTATTTCGCGAGGGAGGGACATGGCAGTGCAATTTGATGCAAAATGTCCATGACTCAAGCACACTATAAGTAAGAGACTATAATGATATATCGAGGAATGTTTAAGTTGCTAATGAAGGTCTGGCACAGACTATTTGGTACACCACGAGGGTACCAACGTCATCCTCCCATTCCTCCCCAACCAAAAACGTACTTGTGCCCTTACGGAAAACATATTATGGTACATTATCGTTAAATATTAAGTGCTAAAGACTTTATACCGGAGAGCATGACAAGATCCATTCCGTTCCTCCACCGCATTGTACGTGCCACATGGAGGAAGGGACCTGCCAGTGCGTATTTAAATAATAATGAGATTTCCAGACCATATCTACTCTGACAATGGAACTGTCGGCCCTTTCACGTTTTATGCAGACCCTTCCATGTATACCTTTTCACTTAAACGCGAAAGGTATACCTAGGTGATGGTGGCAAACAAGTATGTTGGTGGTGTTATTCGCGAATCATGGCAGCAACCCCAACATTGCATTATTTACCATGATTTCTGCCAGATACAGAAATAAAAAGTGGTAGAACCTGGGTAAGTTTTTTTTAGGAATTGGATTGTGCCACCACTGCACTGTTGGTGATAGAAATATGTGAGATATCCAAGATATCGACATTGACACGAAACGTTGTACTTTCCCCTTGAAGCTCAACTGATTTTATAGTATTTTTTATAGCAGGCAGAAATATATTTTGCTCCAGTGTATAAATATATTTAGGGCAAACTTCCCATCAAAGCTTAAGAAAAAGGGATAAAAGGTAGTAGAAAAAAGCCTATGCTTTCCCCCTCCTCCCTGACGCAGATGTGGGCCTAAGTTTGCCAATTTTTTTGTTTGCAAAGAAAAACAAAGTATTTTTTTTGCACATGTCTTGCTATATAAATACAATATAGGGGAAAGTTTTTTTTTCCTTGGCGATATAAATATGTATGTATCCATGTTGCTGGTATGGTGTCGCTAGGTACTGTAGTCCTTTTCTCGCCGTTCCTTTCCCGATGACTGGTACTGCGGCTGGATGGCGAGGGTGGTTGGTTGTTACTAGGCCGACTTTCCCTAATCAGCAGAGTTTCTCCTTGGCTATATGGACTATATAAAAAGAGATAAACTTTTGCATGGATTATGGGTTGGGGGATATGGTACAGGATTTTAGTACATATTGGTCATGGCATATGGGCTAATGCATTTATTCACGTGCATATAGGAATATTGGGTTAAGTGAGGGTGTGTGCATATATACATAGCCAACAAAAGTTAAGTAGTGGTTAGGCAGACGTCTAAAGTTGTTGCTGTTTTGGGGAAAGTATAACTGTACAGAAATGGGAATTGTAGGATTTCGCTTCTGCCAGTTTACTTATTGGATGTGGATGACTTTAGCCCATGCAGTGTTTCTGAGGTTGGTGGTGGCGATGGAGGTGGTGGAATGGTGTTATGGTTACATGTACAGGCCAGGCTGATATGTTTTTTGTATATAATCTGGAATCTCTGAACGTGCTTGGTTCTGGTCAGGAGCTCATATATCGTGTAAATTCTGCTAGCAAGCTATATTTGACAATTTACGTTTGTGGTTTTCACCTTTCCGTTTCACAACATTTGCGTTACGTTCCATTGCATTGGTTGGAATATTGCAAATGGGTCCTGGGCTAAAAGCATCCTAGAGAAGAAAGTAAGAGGAAGGGTATATATGTATGTCTAAGTCTAATATTATGTACTGGCAAGAGAAAGACAGGAAATGACAAAAAACACATTGACTGTAAATTATTACGGAGCTGAAAGCGTAGTTATGCTTTTGATCTGTTTGTCTGTCCGTCTGTCCGTGCACGCTCTCCTGCTTTTAATCTAAAGGCAATTTTTCTAATTTTTTGCACATAAGCTCTTCTCCATATGAGAATGTGCACCTCCTATTTTGCTACCGGATTGGATCACCCGAAGTGGGTCAAAGGTCAACATTATAATTAACATTACGTAAATGGAAAACTTGTAATACTTCGACGCCGATCACTTTCAGCTCCGTAATTAGATAGTTGTAAACGTTTATTCATTTCATATCATAAATTCATAAGTAAAAGGAATTTCCTATTTCTGAAAGTCTGGGGCTCATATATATTTACCGTCGCGTTATTGTTCGTCGGCTCACTTCACAACAGAACAGAACATCCCCAGCCATAACACAACAGCTCATATTCAAAAATTCATAATCTTTTTTTAGCCTGCGGATAAATATTCAGGCTCGGGCTAGATCAAATATGCTGACAAGAAATTAACACATGTTTTTAGTAAAGCACAGTTAGTGCTAACAGAGCAGTTATGATAAATACCCACGCATAGAGAGGAGGACATTGAAAAGTGTGACAAATCTTTGCATAGGATATGATGGGATAAGACATAAATTCAGTCAGATATATCTGTACATAGGCACTTTTCCTGTTTTATAAATTGATAGTTATACTAATTTAAATATCTTATGCCTATATCATTTTGCAGATGGGTTTGGTGGGACGTTAAGATTTAAGAATTAAACCGTTTGTTTAATAACAGGGAATAGATATAGTTGAATATGAATGCAAAGCCAAATATAACGTACCTATGTACTTACCTTTAAGTGCAATCATGAATCATCATACCTCTCCCCCAATTTTAATGCTTAACTGTTACCCACTCTTGTAATGTAACTGTTGTTATATGACGATGTCTCTTCAACAACAAACCACAACGCACCCATATCTATTTCTCATCTCCGTTTTTTTATGACGTGACCAAAGAGTTTCAATAATATCTTCGGGCATGCCATGCCATGCCATGACAAGATATTTCCCTGGGCGAGTGGAGTGAGTGAACAATAACAAATAGTATAAGAGAGAAAGGTATGCGCGTTGAAGTTGAGGTTGAATGAAGGCACTTAAGAAAGTATATGCATTTAAAATTTATGTACGTTAGTTATAATGTGGCCATTATATTCTTGTCTCAAGTTATGAAATTTATAGTTATTAAAAGAGGAAATCTATTAGGCATTCATTATAGGTAGGGTAGGTTGTAGGTAGGTAGGGACTTGAGGATCAGATTAAATACGCACAAATATAAATGGTGCTTTTTATTTATGATGAAAATAGTGTGATGATGACGAGGATGAGTTGACTAGATCTTAAATGTTAACAAGTAAAGAACGTCTTTTTTTAAAGACTAAGCCTGTGTATAAATTGTTATGTAATCCTAGCTGGGTTTCTCATGTTTCCTCCAAGAAGGGTATCATTTAATTTATTTTAATACAGTTCACAGAATGAGCCTCAAAGCCGAAAGCAGACAATACCTGTCCAATTCAAAATCAAAAGTACTCTAGCTAATCGTAACTTGAACCGAAATAAGGATCTCCACTCCACATATTATTGAGTACTTATCACCCGATATGATACAGTTCAGTTATGTAATCTCAATCTTTTTCTAAATACTTCACTGTTCCCAATGTTCCCATACATACATGACATGATATGCACCAGATCGACCTGTGTGGCTCGATTTTGGCCTTAGCTTGACTTAAAAAAGAACTTCTTCCGAACATCTTGGCATTGTTCATTTTTCCCGAGAGTTTTCTTTTTATCCCCAACCAAAGCCAGCCCAAGTTCACGCACTTTACCTGTACCATGATGGCCATCATCAATAAAGAAGTAAACTGCACCTAAAAAAATTCAGCTCGAGGAGGAATACGGAATCATGTTAGAGAATGAAGAGGGATATAGTTCTCCAAAGGAATGTGGCATCAAGAATTCCATTCTCTCTCATTTTCTTTTCGATGTATTTCACAATGCTCATTGTTAGATGGAAAGAGATATGTACATTCAAGTAGGTTCCTTTCCCTCGAGTGAACTGACTAACTATGTAACAAAATAAAAGCATAGGTATAAATATGATGATGCGACGATGTTGTTGATGATGTAGGGGATAAGAGGAGGATGAACAGCCAAGAGTAGGATGGCCAACCTGTTCATCTTCCCCTATATGACATTGACTTGTGAGATGCTATTATATTATGCTCTTTTCACTATTCTAGCTCAGGCACAACTCAGGTGCCTGCATACTTTGCTCGGAGCAATACAGTTTTGTAACAAGTCGTGTAGTCGTGTTTTATAGATTCGTGTTTTTTTCTTCAAGAGAGAAGGAGAAAGAAAGAAATATGCATAAAAATGCATGTACTTGAGAGAATAATACATTTTTTTCATGAACAACAAAAATTTTAATACCTGCATAAATATAATATGAGATGGGATGAGTGGAGAATATTTTTGCTAAAAAAATATACAAAACATACTTAACTTATATTATAATATAACTTTTTCCTCCTTTCATCACTCTTCCTTTCTTCCTCGGCAAATTTTTTTACCCTGCCTTTTATCTATAAATCTTCCGAAAAACATTTATGTCTTGACTTGACTTGGGATAGTTGGGATTGGGGGATCCAAGTCCAAAAGATTCAAATCCAATCTACTTATCCCCATCCCCCATCCCAAGTCACTTGTAAATTGTAAAATATTTTTATCGTCTTTTTTCTCTCAAGTAAATAGGTAGGTAGGTTGGATTTGGATTTGGATGGACACGAAAAGGGTGAAAATGAAAATGAATTTTTAAACAATTTTTATCGCCTAAACAGACACCTTAAAAATATAATATTCATTATTGGAGATTTTATTTTTCCGTTAAAGACTTTCGCATCATTGTTAGAATATGATGTAAGACGTTGTGCTGGCTTGGTCGGTTGGTTATCCGGAGATGGAATCGCGGTACTTGCTACTCACATAATAGTTTTGTATTATGGGAGGGGAGGAGGGTGATAATGTGATAAAAAAATTCGTGGCAATGATGATGGCGATGAAGATGATGATGCAAGCAACTTCAAGAAACTTTTCATGTGAGAGAATTCTTGTCGAGATTGGAATTGATAAAAGGATTGTTAATGAAATGAATGAAAATGGAAGGATACATACATAGCAATATAGGATTCAGGATTCTACTAGACACTTTGATAGTGGTGATTATGATGGCTTGTTGCTCCAACTAGTAAAGTATCGTGTAAGTGTGAAGAAGAAGATGTTTATAGGGTATCATTTTGATTTTGATGTAGGCAGTTTACAAAGTCGTTATCGGTAGGAGAGAGATGTATGTTCGAAGAAAGGGAATAAAAAAATCGGATGGATTATACAGCTTCAATTAAATCTCATTATGGAGATTTTCCCTATAATCATCCTAGTCATGGCACATGCCAAAGCCAAACACTATCCCTTCATCTTACGTCATTTTTAGACGATTAAAATACAAGTGTGTGGTGTGGTTTGGACTTTGAATATTATTGATATTGTATTGATAATGGATTCAAAGTAATTTTACTTCGTGATACTGTGAATACTGATGATAAGATCCAGAATCCACATCCACGGTGGTTCTATAAAACTTCAAATAAGTATTTCGAACGCCAGATGTTAATCCATTTTTAAATGTTTGAATTTATCCCGATAAATACCTCATTTATGGTCTCAGTCGTCAATTATAATAATGTTTATTGTTGGTCGAGACTTTAATAACAATGATCTAGATCCCCCACATAACACATTATTTAATGTTCTTCATCCTGGGTTTTAGCACGAGCAAGTTATTATTTCCTTTACGTAATTGATCCGGACTTTTCCGTGTGATGTCTCCGGTCCTAAGTTTGTCCTTAAAACAGCTCGAACAGAATACACAACGAACACAACTACTTCCAGTGAAAGAGCAACCTATATTTATTTGATCTTGTGGGATTTTGAAATAAAAAATCAAACGACTATCAAATCCGTAGCAATTCACAATTCATATACCTCTACTAATTCAGTTGAATATCAAATACCAGACCAGACTTACCTTTATCTTTATCACATAAGGCGAGGCATAAAATACGATGGCATTCATCCCTTATCTCTTTGAAATATACTGGCAATGGCTATTTACAATGGGGTGGTGATGACGATGATCGTCCCCCTCACATCATCATCATTTTCAGCTCATCCCCTTCTCATCATCATTATCATCTCAGTCATCATCAAATTCGTCGCCAGCCACTTGAGAGCCATACTGAAACCAACGATATTATTCAATTCCTATATGAGCACGCTCCCTTCTTGGGAGGATTTAAGATTAGGATTTGGGAATTGAAAAGCATGTAAAAGTTCAATCTCCCCTAATTCCTGGTTACTTGTTGGTTGTTAGACTCCTTGTTAACAATCCAGGTAATGCTCACCAAGAGACAACAATGCTCAACTAATATATTTGATACGGGCTTCACTCTTCCGTTGGGATGCGATGGGATGCTAATGTCAACGTTGTCATTTTGAAATGTGTACTTGTTTTACAATCAGATCGACCGTAAAAGTTATTTATCTGAAAGGAAGAGAGGCAAGCATTAAAGTACATCCAAGAAAGTTGCATTCCTCCCATTTGTGATATAAATAAAATGAACTTTTTTACTTCCTAAAATGTTCAAATGTTCATCACGCTACTTTACCCTTCTGGGTTTAAGTACGCTTCCTTAAACATTACTCTGACAGTTTAGGCCAGATAAAACAAAACAAATTCCTCTATTTTTCTTCTACAAAATATTTTCATGTCAGTTTCAAAAGTCACATGTGCTAAGCCAGGCACGTAAACAATCTACTTCCATTCCACCTGGATGGAAGGACGATGATATTGATGATGGACGGAGAGACATATATCTGATGGTGATGCTTGAGTTCTCCTCAAGTTTAAAAACACTAAGGATTAGGTATATTGGATGGGATGTTCAATAATTTATTTTAAATATCATATCATATCTCATTCGCTTCATTCGTAAGCGTAATGGTTTTTCCTCCAGAATTCCATCCACCAGGTTGGTTTCATCGTCTATGATCCAAATTGAAAACATGCTTGGAGAAAAATGCGTCGAATGCGTTATAATAATAAATAATCGAAACCAGCCTTTGAATTTAGATTTGAATGAATACCAAATGGTAAAGTTGATGATGTCTCTTGAGTGTGGGTCTGCAAAATTCTAAAGAGCTTTCTGAAAGAAAAATGTGTTTTTCATCAAAGTTGAAAACAGTAAATTATTTTTCCATTCCCGAATGTTAGATGCGTTCAGTGCGTTTCTCCTTCTAAAATGTCAAGTCAAGATAGCTTTTATAGAGCTGGGTTGACAACAACTGCTAGAAGGTTACTATTTGGTTACGGTTCGAGAGAATGTACTTGTGATTAGGAGGAGCGGAGTCATTCAGTTCAGAAGAAAGTAATTTCTTTGCGATGGATATTGTCAAATGTAGCATGTTCCTTTTCCCTTTGAGCTAAAAAAGTATTCAATTTCTTCCAGAAAAAAATGAAGAATGAATATGATGCAGTTCCAGCCGACTCTATAAACTTGAATCCCTCCTAACTTGAATGAGGAAAGAAATTGAAAGATACATTATTCAAAATGATATGGGTTACCCTGTACTGTAACGAATCTTTTACTATTTCATTCCATTTTTCTTTTCTCTCATGATGGAATTCTTCCAATGTGAAATATGTCTTTAGAATTACTTTTGACTGAGAACTGTGAAGTTTCTTTCATCATTGCATAAGCGCATTTTGTATTTTTAAATCGTAACTTGAAATGATGATGAAAAACATCTGCTGCTTACATAAATGATAATGTGTTCATTATTTATTGTGATTGTTCAATGTGAAGTTGAAGTACCTTTTCTCCACATCACATTCATTTCCTTGGCTTGGTTTGGTAGTAGTGGGTAGGGTATACAGTAAGTACTTATGTTAATATGTAAATGAAAAGATTATGAACTGATCCCTCCAAAGAATCGGGGACTTCATGAAAATTTGGTCCAGTTGATAAGCACAATGATGAAGATGATTATATGTAAGTAAGAGGAACTTCTCTGAACCTTTCCCTATTTCACATGAATGAGATCTTTTCAAAATAAAATGAACTCCAAAAGGAATGGGATGAGAATGAGGAATGTCATTTTGACTTTTCAGCTTACTCTCTACCCATTCATAATGGATTATTTATAGGGGAAAGGAGAATTAAAGTTTAATGCTCAAAGCGAGTGAGGAAAGTAACACTCAAACAGAGAGACATTTTTACCGTACACAGACGGTCCTCTCGCTTGGCCTGTCGTTGTCATCTCATTTCAAATCAAACTCGCACTCGATTCGACACTCATTTTGTAATCCGCTTTATATTAAGAACAAGATTTAGATTCTTGTCTTGAGAATAAATAGTGAGTAAAAATAGTTCAGTACAAGGGAGCGCATGCATGAATGCATTCCTAAACGAATGATATGAGATGAAATTCTGTCTGTTTGACTGTAATCGTATTTGAAGTATCAAGACATAACTGTTCGTTTGATAGTTCAACTTTTGTAAACTTGATTGAACAGTGCACTGGTCTGCTACTTTGAATTGATGTTCGATTCCACATCATCCACATGGCGTGGTGTAGAACTCAAAAGTGCAAAAAATCGCTTCGAGAAATAATTTTTCTGGCTAGGGCTAGTTCAGACACCTGCCTTGCATTTAATTACTGTTGACCTAGGAAATCAGGTTTGCTGCTGAGTCTGCAGCCCTCAGCCCAATCCACCACCACCTCCAAACATGATTCTCCTGATTTGAATTTAATGCAACTATAGTAGAGTAGTTATCTTGAATGGACTGCATCATTCTGACATATTAAATTTGATCAGTAAAAGCTTCAAATATTTTTTTTTACTTTTCAAAAAATATTATTGTTGCTGATGATGTGATGCTCATTGCTGAAATTTTGAATGCATAAAACTTGTCTAAGGTAGGCATATCAGGTACACCTTGATCTGAAAGTCAGTTGCCTACCTTATTGGTCGCCTTAAGCTTCTCGACTAATAAATTCAATAAATTTCCAATCGCATAAAGGAATGACAAATCAAAATGGATTATTGATCTTTCAAAGCAAAATTGCTTTTATGAAAAGAAAGAAAACGTTGCCATTATTATTTGATTATATGCTTTTTGCAGCCCTCCTGGCTTTCACTTTTTATTGGATGATCATTAAGATTATTACAGTAATCCATGGCATTTTCAAAAGGCTTATGCAAAATAGCAGCTATTCCATTCTATCCAATGTCAATGATCGTTCGTCGGGGCAATCAATAGAAAGTTTAATATTGAATTGAATTCGAAATATTATGGCAATAAATGCGAATAAAGTTGAAACATGAGTCAGGTCATAAAGCAGCACCGCCCTCCCCACCATCATATAAGGCGGTGACATGACCAAGGGTATCAATCAACTCAAACTCTGATGAACTTTCAAGGAACTCTGCAATTCAACCGTTATTATTATGTTTAATAAGAATATTTCATATTTTTTTCTTCTGAAAAATTCTTAATTGTTTGAAATGTTTTTCCTTAAATAGTTACATGCATTATGTCATAAAAATTAAAAGCCGGAGCTTTGTCGCTCATAAATTGTTTAATAATTTAATATGCCCGTAGTGAGACTTGGGGGAAGTAACCTAACGGAGATTCCTGCGTACATCATCAGTTATCTGATTTAGGATATGGCTGCATTCCTTCGTAGACCGCATTGTCTTTATCGCTTGCTTGTTTTAATAATTCTTAATCTCTCAACCAATCTTTATTACTCACTTACTATTGTTGCATGCATCATGTATGGAGGCATACAACAGATAGCGAAGGAAGATAT
The DNA here is from genome assembly GCA_034700485.1 of Pseudosinella alba. Lineage (NCBI taxonomy): Eukaryota > Metazoa > Arthropoda > Collembola > Entomobryomorpha > Entomobryidae > Pseudosinella > Pseudosinella alba. Next base: position 22,238 of record JAQIXQ010000118.1, read on the forward strand.
TTTTCTCTCCCCGCTGTATTGTAAAAATCACTGTTATGTAACCTCAAATGGGGAGGATGTACTTAACTCTGATTTATTGTCGGTTTAGTTATCATTTAAATGTCATTTTTACCAAAAGGATCAAGGTAAAATATATCCCATATTACTTTGTTCTCAAACGTCAATTCAGTCAACAGCATACGAACACAAACCACCATAGACCGATGGAATTTCCTCGATGCACATGAACCAGTCGAGAGAAATCTTATGCCTATTGCCTTCATCTAAACTATAATATAAGATGAAAAATGACTATGTAAATGGACACCATTGTTTGATTCTCAACTCACTAGGCAATATGTATTGGTGTAATAAGACAATAAAGATGCTGCGTCTCCTGTTCTCCTGTGATAAGTCAACATTCAAGTTTTCTTTGAAATGAAATGATCATACTTTTTTATTTTGTAAATTATTTACAATGTGTGTTTTCCTATCATCTTCACCAGATATGATAGCGATAGGATATAGGAAAAAGATAAGCACATTGGTATAATATCAATATGCAGGATCGCAACAATTGTTTTTTGATCATTTCTCACCAGGGTACTACAACAATCACCTCAGTCCATACTAGTCCTGCTTTTTTTTTACTAAATAATGTTGAATTTGAATTCGAATCAAGTTTTGCTTCACTTTCTTTCAGCTTTTCGATATTATGTCTCCCCATTCCTCAAGTATCAATTTTATTGCAATAACATGTCCTACACATTTTTCTCTAGTAATATTATTCTTTGTCTCCACATATTCAATGGACATCCCAGAGATCACATCTAAATATCTCATCTCAAAAGGATTTTTATTTCGCCACGTCCTCCGCGTCCTTTCTTTCTACATCTGTTGTTGTCATCTCATATCTTTCTCCTCCTCCGTTCATGGGCTGTCAGTCGGTTTTTTTTTGCTGATACTAATTTACATGGCCGTAATGAGTAATGAATGGATGTGGATATCTCTGTGTTTGCTCTACAAAACAATCTTGCATTACATGAACGTGAAGATTTGAGAACTGTGGCGAAGCCCATTATACAGGGAAAAAACTCGTTTGGGATAATATAAGACTGGGGATGAGAATGGCAATTCAAAGACAATATAATAATGATGATGATGGAGGATTTTTCAGAATAAAACAATCATAATAACTACAGAAGTATTTACAACAGGCAAAAAGAAAGGGCCCCAGTTGGGTTGCCATTAATTAAAGTTAAAATTGACTTCCTCTCCATCATCCTTTCCTGCTACTGTATTTACCAAAGCAAGCTAATAATGATAATAATGCTGAAGTTGACTCTCCTGGTACTTATAGTTAATGTTGCTGAACCACTTGGTTGATAGTTTACGATTAGGATGAGACGCGAGAAATTGTTTCCCCTTTTTCTTATCTTTTTTCCTCTTGTCCTCCTGAGACTCTTGTCTTGAGCCTGATCTTGATCCTCTGAACTATTCGTGCCTGGGTGCAATAATCATGCTAATGAATATAATAAAATGGAAGTGCAGACAAGGGGGAATAAGATATTCCCCCTGTGTAATAGTAGTAGCTTGTCGAATTGCAGTGTACTAATATGCTAACTAGCTTTTCCCATTGTTAAAATTTTTTGCAGATGGCAAGTAGAGGCGATTAGAGTGGGAGATGGTGATCATGATGATCATGTTGATGGGAGTCAGGAATGAATGCCGAATTGGAGTTGAACTAGTGGATTTTGATAGCTCTGATATTTTTTTTTTGCTTTCTCAGCAAATGTTGGCTTTGGCTTGTCCTTTTTCACCTTTTGCAGTACTCCAACTATATAATAATTTATCATTCGTAATGGTCGCAGCAAGTATTGCAGTTTTTTAGCCAGGGAAAAAACTACCCCGACATTTGGTATCATGATATGATATTATGCTCGATGGTGCACCAAATACTTGATAAAAAAGACTGAACTGCATTTTTTTGTTTTCATAACAAGAACTAACCAAACCCTTTTTACCTGTTTGCCATTAATACTAATATATTATTATATGAAATGAGCTATATAGTAAAAAGTCCAATGGTAAAGTTATATATAAAGTTGGCAGTTAGTTGTGCCATCCATCTTGTTCTCCCTGGCTCGGGTTAATGTTCACCAAACACATAATATACTTGATATAAAAGTTTTTTTTTACCCGTCTTCTTATTTGCATTTGCATATAAGAGGATATGACGACGAGGACGATGATATGTACCTAATGTCAAACTTTTTACGGGCTTGCATTTATTAATTTATGATGGAGGACAGTATATTTTTGCTTCTACACGATTAAGGATGGATAGATGAGTGTCGTTGTCGTTTCCTTTCAGTCCATTAAAGTTTACTCAAGAGTAATGAAATGAACTAGAGTCAGTTCAGGATTCACTGTCGATGGCGTTGGCTTTGGCATTGGCACTGCTAAAAAGTAAAGTGAAATAGACAAGACGCTGACGACTAGCTTAATACTTGTCTTGACTTACCTGTTGCATTTCAGCTATTCTGCAGTTATACTTTTTTAATCTGTTGAACTCGTTGTTGGGCTGATGAAAGAAAGGAAAGAAAAAATCTTTCTCTAATAGAAACGCTATTAACTGCAACCATTGCATTGCATTGTTTAAGTATCATTTTACATGTCAAGGAGAAAGACAAGACAGCCACATATCAAGTAACAATTTTAACAGTAGACATTAAGCAGCTTGGTGAATCGGATGAGTGTTATTGTGATGGAATGTGTATCATATCATATCACATTTCTGTAAGCCATCAACATCATCTACATCAACAATGGGAAATGTCTTGAAAACTGAAAAGTGCTTTTCAGCGTTTTATTAACAGTTACAGCTTTTCTTTCAAGTCACATTCACAACAGTATAATAATTTTGTGACATGCATTATATGATATCCTTTTACCTGTTGGGCTTATTGTGACTGTGAGAATTTGGATGACCAGCTCAGAGTAGAATAGAACTTCCTTACACGCAACAAATATCCCATTACATAATATATAATATGAATGCGAAGAAAGAATGTTTGTGTGGGTCGGTATTCGTTAAATGAGCAAAGTAATAAAAAGGCTACTCTAAACTTTGTTTGCATTTGCAATATTTTTTTCACAAGTGCGGTTTCCCTCTGTGTACTCTGTACTGTTGCCCTTTCATACAAATATTATTACATTATGCATTCCTTCTTTCAACAATGAGAAAGTAGTCTAAGGCAAAACAGTAGCTGTTGGGGAGACGGACAGAGTGCATCTTATATAATTTCTTAATAACATTCTTTCAACTGAAATGATTGACAGTTGCTTCCTGCAACGCTCGTTCTTGGCCGCTCAGTTTACATCTGTTTTTGGACAGGGCGAGAACTAACTAAGAGAACCGCATCACCGCGTTAAAAAAGGCTGCCACTATTCTCACAAAACATTAGCCAATTATTAAAAGTTGATCGTTCAGTTTTGTGCAAGCTCTTAGTCAAGACAGTTGTCCTTTCTCCCTTTTTTCTTTTCGCCCTGAAGAGCAGAATGTGAAATAAATTGAACGAGCATAACATGATATGAAGTTTTTTGCTCAGAGTCTGAACTCTGAACTGAATGTTGATTCTTTGATGGACATTTGGATTGATTGTGTTAATAATGCTGAAATATTTGGAGTAAAGTGACTATAGTTGTTAATTTTGGATTGAGAGTGTTTCAAGTTGCCCTCATGTCAACTCTCGTCAAGTCAAGCTAATAATGCATTGGTGCAGATCATGCAGATGCAGACATGTGGACAAGAGATAAAAATTGTAATTGTCACTTGTCACGACAAGAATCCTAAGGAACTGGTTGTGTGAGTCTGATTTACGAGTGAGATGGGGTGACAGTATTAGAGACGTTGGGAATGGAAATGACTCATTTTCTCGTGAGTAATAACGAACGAGAGGAACGAAGTGCTAAAATTATTTGGTGATAAATAAGCATCAGCTCAGCACAGGAATTTATTTATGTAGTTGAAATTGAATCGGGATTGGGATCGGCATGGAAGGTTCCTCGGGAGAAGGATCTAGATCTAAGGTATACTTCTTATAAACATACAACCAAGCGTCTTCAAAATACTTTCATGTTTGGGCAAAATGGAAAATTTTTAAAGAAAATATTTCTCTCAAACATACTGTTTTAATTTTCATCATGGTTGAATCTGAACTCACTTTTACTGTACTTTAGAATTTGTGAAGTGTGATTGAATGGTAGAAAAGATAAACGTAAAAATGTCTGAAATTTACTAAAAGAAATAAAATAACATCACAGCATCATTCACAGCGTCCTGGGTGGTAAAAAGGTACTTAGCATTTGCTTGACTGTGTGCAATCAGGCATAGTCCACATTTTTTCAAGATCTTCTGCAGAGATACAGTTTCTGTGTAAACATTAGAACCTAAAAACTCACAAGAAGTTTGTAAAGTTGACTAGCAAATATCACTGAAAGTTCACGCATGGATGTGAATGTGAAATATGCTACCCTGCTCATTTCTCTTCCCAAATAAAACCAATCCAAAACATATCCGTTCCGTTGTCGGCTACCGTAACAATGCGTGACAAGTAAATATGAAATGAGCTGTGCAATTGGGCATGTACCTATTCGTACGAGATGTATGCTAAGTTTCTTCTTCGTTCTTCAATATGCCATGCCACAATCCATGAATTTTTATATACGCAATAATTTTTAAGGAAACCGCAAATGATTACCGAATGTAGAAAGTAATTGAGCAATTCTACAAAGAGAAAAAAGTTGGATGGATAAAGATGTGATTATTAAGCACATGTAATAAATTGAACAAGTATTTTGTGGTTAAAAGGAGGGATGAGCATAAAAGTTAAAAACTTCCTTTGAAAATTCAATTGCCTGGCTCGTTAAATTTCTTTTTCATTTTATGATGATACGATGAACTAACATGTTTTGCTTTCTTTTGTCTCCTTTTTCTGCAACAACAGACGGAGGAGTTAACAAAAATGGCTGCCTATACTGGACCCACTCCCACCACCCGTTTGAGATCATCGAATCCCAAGCACTTCCTAACATGGTCCGCCACAGTTGCCAACAACCGAATACAAAAGCTGAGCAAAAACTTCGTGAATAATGTTTCCAAACTGCAGAGTAAAATAGAGAGAGTCATGCATCATCCCCCATCCTCCTCCTCCCCCTCCATGCATAACTGCAATGAGCAGGTTGAGAATGACTTGAGTGAGCCATATAAGGATCACCAGCAGATCCACGAAACCTGTCGCATTTCCCGAGTTCACAAGATCCCTCTGAGTTCAACGAGTAATAATTGTGAGAAAAATGAATGCCAAACAGGAAGTCGGCTAAGTGAAGGTTTAAGTTGTTCAAATGGTCATAACAATGATGATCAGGAGGATGACGAGGATGCAAATGAGGAACGCTATAGTGGATTCACTCCCCCGACATCAAAGTATCATCGTGCCCAAGGGAAAGAAATTCCTGCGAGTGAAACAACTAGTGCTACAACCACATCAAATCCTGGTTGCAGGAATGCACTAATGGTTGCAAACAAGTCTGGTGGTGGCAGTTGTGGACCAGCCACCGCCGGCCCCGGATTCCCACATCAGGTACAGGTGCAAAGTGCTCGGATTGTTCAAAGTCTTCCGATAGTGTCTTCCAAACAGGATGCATCCGCGACAGCCGCATCTAAAAATCTAGTTCAAAGTGGCCACTATAAAATACCACCAAATCCGACGATAACGGCAGAGGCGTTGAAAGCCATGATTATCAATTCACCCTCGGAACTCAACTCTTATCGAAAGTATGATGAGAAGCCACCCCAGCCCATCAAGTATGTGGAAGTGGATGTCACAACCGATGTGAAGAACTCACTTGAGCTGCAAGCGATCCAGCAGGAAAACCAGTCCAAATATAACCTCAGTTGTGGTAGCAGCAGTGGGACTAGTACGAGCAACAATGCGAGTTTGAGTGATAGATGTAACAGTCCGGTGAGGATGAACGCTCCGCTTCCAATTAGCTCACCCCAATGGTAAGATACATTTTATTTAACAATGTTGATTTGATGCCTTGATAAACTCAGGGAGAGCCGCCTGGCTAAAAAAGGGACAGGTATAATTAAGATTCCTACAGACTTGCTGTCTAATTTAATATGATAATATGAACACCCAAAAAAATTAGAGAGGGGCTACTGGTCTTAACTCGTTGATTTCCGTCAAGATTGTTTGTTTCTCTATCTATATTTACATCTATGAAATATTCATTTTTATTTATACATCAACCATTGGGCTGATTAATTTGCATCCTTTTTCGTATGCAGTCATTTTGGTTTAGTTTGTTCAGTTTGTTTTGACTTGGGCACATCCAGTTATTAAAAACTTGAAATTATAAAGCCCCCAGGGAAATTACATTTCAATATCAAAGATCAAAGTATGTTGTGGGTGTTGCTGCTGCCATTTGCAGTATGATTTAATTTTGGGGGAGAGGATATTTTTGTTTTACCTTTACCTGGTCAAGCCAAGCCAATGCACCCTCAACTTTGATAATCTCGCATAGCCCCAATTAAAGAGAGAAATAGTTGAGCCGACAATTTTAGAAAGAAAGCAAATTTATTATTAGATTAACCTGTAATGTTTGGCTTTGTTCAATTTGACTTGTCATTTTGCCACATTAAAATTAACCATTTTGTTCACTCCTTGTTTTCAGGAGCAGGGCAAGTTCCCAATCAACGTATGGATCTTCCAACGCCCACAATCATCCCCAAATGCCAACCTCTATCCTGAAGAATGCCTTGACAAATGTGGAGACTGATTGTGATAAGAGGAACAACAATGTCGTTTCCTACCGTCCCTCCAGTTACAACGGTAGCATGTCCTCCACCAACTTGGACGAGATCAGTAGTCAAGGGATTGACAATGAAGGGTTGACCATCACAACTCACAAGCCCGCTACGGTCTCCTTCAGCAGCCCAGTAATTGAGTCTTCGGACAAGGCGAGCCTGCTAATCAAGGCAAAGAAGTCATTTACCAAGAGGGGAAAGTCCAATAAGAATAATATTCAGGGGAACACGAAGAGTAATAATAACGACAAACGGGCAGTAGCATTTCAAAACCCTTTGTCTGGCTCTTCATCGGCATCGTCGAACAGAAAACATGCTTCCGTCTCGCCAGAGGCGTCTTACTCTCCGTCACAACTGACAGTCACGATTTTTCAGGAGGAGGCAGAGCTTCGACATGCTCCTTGGTTTCAAGCTGGAATTCCAAGGTAATAATAATGATCATACCATAAATCTTTGTCTGGGGGTGCATCCTTCCGAGTGCATTCTCTATCGCTCTCTGCGTCCTCCCGCACGACAATGATAAAGCGAATCATATCATGATGGGATGTTCCGAACCGAAATTCGAATTTATTCACCCAGGCCCAAATGATAATTCTGATATGCCACATACATACAAAACAATACGCGAGCATGAGAGAATAATTAGTCAATTTTTTTATTTGGTTCTCTAGGGACATTGCCTTGGAAGTCTTACGAAACGAGCCCGTCGGGTCCTTCATTGTTCGTGAATCGACCACGAAAGCCGGCTGTTTCGCTTTGTCATTAAGAGTGTCCAAAGAATTTAAGCGTCTTGGGATTGCTCATTATCTGATCCTGAAGGGTGGACGAGGATATAAGATTAAGGTGAGCTTACTACTAAAAAATAAGTTGAACTCTAAAGGAACATTAAAATATCCTATGATGATGTGAAATGTTAATAATATTGGGAGTAATAAAAACAAATTTTCTTTGTTTCTATACAGGGATTTACAAAAGAATTCAAAACCATCGGTTCTTTAATAACTCATCATTCTGTGATGCCGGAGCTACTTCCTTGCCCTCTGTCACTCCATCGTTATCGCCCCAGCCACCCACTAAAAATTAGTCGATTTGACTCCAGTGATTTTATGGAGCCAGAAAAGCTCATAGGATTTACCAACTTTGTTGACTGTCTTGAAAAAAGCTAAATAATTTATGTTGTTAAAAAATTATTATTAAATTGTCAATAGGGTGGTTTTTTATACTCTGAGATGTACTTGTGAGATGGCCTAGTCTATTACTACATGGAATAAGGACGCTTTATCCTTAATAAATTTTAAAAAATTAACAATGTTACTTTAAAAGATGCGAAATGCTGTTGCCTTTTATTTTGCAAATTTTCCCTGGTATATAGTAGGTATGCTCATAGCTAAATTAAATAAGTTTGCATCAATCAATCGGATATTTTTTTAGAATCAGTTCAATCAGTTTTTAATACTATTGTCCACTTTTCGACTCTGATTACATTATTACGATTTTACAAATGATATATCTTCTTCAATTTACTCTACTAACAACATAGACGAAAAGCAACGTTTCACAGAGGTTTGACATCACTACTTGCAGTCTGCTAAAGGTGCCAATTACTTTGTTGACTGTGTTACAGTTGGTGCCTCCTTCATTTACTTAGTTTGAATGTACTTAATGAGATCAACGACACGGTTGGAGTAACCATATTCGTTGTCGTACCATGAAATAAGCTTAACAAATTGGGGGCTAAGCATGATTCCAGCACCAGCATCGAAGATAGAAGATCTATTGTCGCCAATAAAGTCGGCTGAGACGACCTCATCTTCGGTATAGCCCAAGATACCCTTGAGGGGTCCCTCAGATGCCTCCTTGACCTTAGCCTTGATCTCGTCCATGGATGTTGCCTTACCCAATCTAAATGAAAAAAAAATACAATTGAATATTCCATTCGAGAAAAAATATTTCAGCAACATTGCAAAATTCTAAATCATTTTAAGGTTCTTAGTTCTTACCGAACAGTTAGATCGACAACGGAGACATCATGAACTGGAACACGGAAAGCCATACCGGTCAACTTCCCATTAAGAGCTGGGATAACCTTTCCGACAGCCTTGGCTGCACCAGTAGCAGCAGGAATGATATTCTGGGCAGCACCACGGCCGTCCCTCCAGAGCTAAATTGCCAAAAGTTAAAATGATTAGTGAATTGTACTTTCAATACTGGACCATCGACCATTATTATAATTACTTTTGGTATTTATTTTATTTTTTTACTTTTCCAGATGGCCCATCAACGGTCTTCTGGGTTGCAGTGATAGCATGAACGGTGGTCATCAAGCCCTCCACAATTTCAAAGTTATCATGGATGACCTTAGCAAGGGGGGCTAAACAGTTGGTGGTGCAAGACGCATTAGAAATGATGTCCATGGATTTCTCATAGGCGGACTCATTGACCCCCATGACGAACATTGGAGCATCAGCACTGGGTGCGGAAATGACGACCTTCTTAGCTCCACCCTTCAAATGTGCCTGTTAATTTAAAAATAAATGATAATTAAGAATTTCGTTTATCAAGATCAATTTCTTAACTCTATAATCTTTATGTTTTAGATATTTGATTTTTTGTGGGGGAACTTACGCCGGCTTTCTCAATAGTAGTGAAGACGCCGGTAGATTCAACGACAATTTCGGCTCCAGACTTGCCCCATGGGATGGCTGCCGGGTCACGCTCGCAGAAGACGGCGATTTTCTTTCCTATATAAGATAATAAACAGGTTGATTATAGATTCTCTCTCAAAAGCGTCTCCATTTATGGAAACCTATGCCAAATTATTTCCAGTGCAATTAGAAAATTGCTAATCAAAACTTACCGTTTACGACCAAGTTGCCATCTTCGGCCTTGATATCACCTTTGAATTTGCCGTGAGTTGAGTCGTATCTAAACATGTAGACCATATAGTCCAAAGCAATGAAAGGATCATTGACAGCGACAACCTGCGAATGCATAATGCATAATTTTACATTAGAATTTGTACATATTAAATTTTCAATAAAAATTCGATTAAATTAAATTTTAATTAGATTGTAGCTTACATCGACACCCTTTTCGATGGCTGCACGAAGGACGAGACGCCCGATACGTCCGAATCCGTTGATTCCAATTTTAGCCATGTTGATATTTTATCTGTTGGAAATAAAATTTGTAGATAAAATTAGGGACCAGTTTTCAACAGGAAATCTGCACTCAAGCCACTACATTATCAATTTAATTCAACTCCTCCAAAGACCTATAAACATCCAACAAATGGTATAAGAAATCTGTTGGTTTTCGGAATGAGAATTCAGATTTATATTCATTAAACGACTTCGATGTATCAAATATGATGCAATAATGACCAAAAGTGAAAGCAGCTACCTATTACGTCTACAGCAAGTGAAAGCCTGGGGCAGCCTGGGGCAAATGCACGTGGAAATGACGATACGCTGCGGTAATGCACTAAATATTATGCATGAATTTAATGCAGCATTCCCAACATACATTTTGTGATTTTGCAATTTAATCTAGTCGAGTCCATTCGCATTGTTTGTCATTTTATCAATATTGAGTATTCCATTTCCCGATTAGTGCCAAAGTGCCAACTCAATCAAAGATATATTGATGTGGTATTTAGGTGATTGATGACTGATATGAGTCATGTCATGACAAGTAATATCAAAATAGTTTTTAATTTGCTTAGGCTAGGAATTACGTATCTTTTCTCCGATTTAATTTCCTCTCCGAAAACAGTGATGGGATAAAGAAAGGCTGACATAATGACAGAAATGAATGATACTGTATGGCTTTGTGAAGGATGTAAGAATGTTTCAAATGGATATAGTACAATATTGAATTCGTGATTGATAAGAATTGGATTAGGAACCTTTTATGTTCTTGATAACGAAAACTTATGACCTAACGTATGAACTCTTTTTTGTGGTTCAATCTGGATTCGACATTATGATTCGACTTAACCAAACAGATTCGGTTGACATGATAGTTACTAGTTACGACTGCATTAAATTGATCATGCAATATGAAGACTCATGTATGCAGTATGCATCCAGCAAAAGGACTGGGCTCTTTGAGTTCAAGTTTAGACTGTTCTTCTGATTTTAAAGCTAGACTAACTACGTCCTACATTATGGCATTAATAGTAATCGCCGCCATGAGTTCAGTCAGGCCATAAATAATGAAGTCTGGAAGGAAGGATCCGCTACCAATATTTGGTCCGGTCCAGTCCATACTCCATATATATGTCCTTAATCCTGCCATCATATATCACGCGCATCAGTGAAACTTGCAACATGAAACCTTTACTACTATACTAATGCGGTCCATCAGGATTAAGATTTAATTTGAACATTATCTAACGTCCGAATAACATGCATTAACTGGAACCAGTAATTTCATTTTTGGAATGACGCATGCTGAATGTCAAATATTATGCTTGCATAATCAATATATCAACATTTCCTTGAATGTTTTAAAGGATGAAATCTTTATATCTCCTCAATTTATCAATTTAAACTGTCCTTCTATATTCCAGATCATTAGCCAACATATATTTTCCTACGCTACTACGCTTACGCTCCAAAGTCTTAAACTCCAAATTCCAAGCGCACACACATTTTGATTTTGGATGCTATATACTACTGGAATGGAACTGGATTCGATCATTTCTTTCAATTTCCAAAACCAACTTTCCCCTTTTCCTTGTGCGCTGACGTTATACACTGTTCATCTATGAAAAGCCTATCGAACGAGTTATGCCGGCTATGGCCGAATGAGCATTTACGTACTTGTATTTAAAAGTTATATCTGTAGTTTGCTTTATACTCATATCTCGTAACATTCCTCGGTTTTAAAACCACATATATTCAACTCTGGTCATGTTGCACTTGTAAAGTAAAGTACATATGAAACATTCCATATAAAAGCCGGTGAAATCTACAGCATTCCATGTCCTATACTTTTGTATTGACTAACTGACGCTATATAGTGGGTTGGACGCTTTACCAATGATAAATTATAAGAAACCCAACAGTATTCCAATGGAGCATAATGGAAGTCTTATTATATTACAGATAGAGACAGAATGCTGCCGAAAACATGATTTGATTCTTTCAGCTAACAACAACTTATGTCCATATATAAAATATCTACGTGATATCAAACGAAAGGGATGGCGATGGATAACCTTGAAACTGACTCAAGTTGACTATTTGGTTGGATTTTGGATGCGAGTGTTCTAGAAATATATATGTCCATGCCGATTCTATACCTGTATGCCATACTCTTCATGGAGTATTCACTGTGGCCGTGGCCCATTACCTATACTGGTAAAAGTTAAAACTAAAACTGGAAATGCATTTTGCAGTGAAATGTGCAAATGCCTTCGTAAATTGATTACCTAACTTTATTCTTATTTTCACCTATTTTCGCATAAAAAAATGCCCCTTCTTACACACTTGCACGCAATGAGATTATCCTATCCCAATGAGCCTATATTAGAGTTCTTTCACCCAATTATGTAAACGAAATTATGCCTTGATGTTGCTCTTAATTACAATGCGTTTCAAACCTGTCTGGTAGATGAATGTAAATTGGGGTAGATTATTGGTAAATCTTCCACCAATTCAAGTAAGTTTGCCCTAGCAAGTCTACACTAATGCGAGAAGGTAACAATTTTTTCTTCTGTAAATTGCCGCCTTATATTACTGACACGCAAAAGTAGCTTTTGTGGCACGTGAACAAAATGACGTCGACAAGAGTTAATTCGGTAAAAAAAAATTGGCAGAAGGAAATTGGAATAAATTATCCTTATAAATTTCCGATTCCTTTTCCCTTCCTTTCCTACAACCCATCAGAGTTGAAGTTTTTAAGAAATATTGAAAAGAAGTCAAGAAGATTACTTTCATTAAGAAATAAATTATTATTCTCAAAATTGCTTTTGCTTACCTTCAACTGAATCTCCAGAGAAATCAGAGGTCTAACTTTTTGGGAAGCGAGAAAGGCTGTGCACTTTCGTGGATACCGTCCAAGGAGAAATGTGACGAATATGTTCTAGTCGGCTTGGATTATGCCTTCCCTTTCGTCCGTTCTCATATATAGCTTATGATCATGGGATATGATGGTGATAGGATGATGATGATGACGACGAAGAGGAGGGGATGGATATAGCCGTTTTCCATGGATTTTTTTACTGTATGTTCTATACGAGTTTGGGCTACACCTTGCCTTTTGCCTTGCACGTGAAAATACTTTCGGTTGGACTGGATCAAGTTATCGTTCATAAAAACCAAGCGCATGTGTAGGACGTGGAATGTGGATATGAATTGTAGTGCCAAACGGAACGCTGGCAATTCTTGGATGATGAAGCCAACAACCAAACGGACGGATGGATTGAATAGTTACATGAGGATATAATTTCCATGTTCTCTTCCCAAATGCCCACCATGTAAAAAAGTTATTCCATGCTTTCAGCATTCCATATAGTGTGTGGATGGTGAACTTTAAAAAAGTGTTGGCTCTAATACCTAATTTCTAAGTTACCGTACCTATATGTACCTGACATGGCCATGGATGCCATAATATGTGACTTGTATGATTATAATACTTGCGGTTTGAGTTGAAGCGATGAAAGTAAAGCCAGAATTATTTATATGGGATGATGAAGAAAATGTTTAAGTCAATTTTCTACAGTCAAGTTTCCATTATCTCGGTATTATAAAGTAATTCATCTTCAGTTCACTCCATACAGTTATATAATTAACTTCTGAAGTGAAGACAATACCGGCTTCAACGAATGAATAACTGCACTAAACTAATGTCATAATGCTGAATGCAACTATTCATATCTTGTTACTTTCTATCTGCAACAGCTACATAACATATTTCTTTCATTTCCTTTTTTTTTTTTTAATATTATCTCCTCTCCTCCATCTTACCGCATGCTCCAACTTATCTTTTACGGCTTATGCTTTTCATGTCATCATCATGGCGGTTTGAATGATTATCATGGCACATTTTGGGCAACTTATTATATAGCCGATGATGTCTTGCTGAAGACGAAAGTTAGTTGCTGCAATAGGGCATCAAGCCAGAATCTGTAACTATCACTAACATCATGGAGTCATATTGTGCAATATGGAAATGAAATTCATACAGCCTTTCTTGATAATCGCATGCACGGTTCAAGCCGGTTCTAGATGTTCTCACTCTCGCTACTCACATTTATGCTTCCAATTCAAATATTAACTTACACATAATTGAAATTTGAAATACATATTTCAAATGATTCAATTTTAGGTTCTTATCCTTATCATTTTATTTCCTTTCACTTTCCAAAAGTAATTGTTGAGAACCAGATTCCTTGATTCCCTCCATACAATAAAAAGTGTTCATTTTAAATACATCTTCTGAGAAAATACTTTAAAATATGATGATTGATGTTGGACATGAATTGGGAGAAAATGGACCCCACCGATAGGGACATGAATATGATATGATAGATAACCGAATAATTAGATATGAAATGAAGATATGACATGCATTTTTTTAAAAAGAAGATCTGACATGCCCGTGGGAAATTAAATGAAGATCGAAAGATTCTTTAAATTACCATCATTATCAAAAAATATCATAGCTATAGCGTATGTATAAGCATTTCCAGGAGTTTTAAGCACATGACTTGATGATGATCATGATTTTGAGATGTTGATGATGATTACTTTACTCCATCACTATTGACCAAATAAGAGTTCCACAAAGTGCACATGCATAACCCACGAGGAAAGTGTGAGGAAAAAAACCAGAGAGGAGATGCGTCTACCAAACAGATATATGCACACATGTTCACATCAACTATAGACATGATCCATGATATAAGCATAGCATGACCACATGAGTTCTGCTCTTGATGTTATTCAGTTTGCTTGTTTTTGGGAGTGAACCGGACCATTTTTTTTATAGTTTCAGTTTCATTCATCCTCCTCACTAATTATTAATTAGCACACTCCCACGATATTTACCCATCCAGTTAAGGACGGCACACAATGAACCGTTGGACGAGCTCTTTGCTGGAGGCCTCTATTTGTACGGAGTTGTAAATTGTAAACAAGTGTAAGTTCTTATCATACATATTTTTATATATCCGTTACATTATCCATATTTAATATCATTTAAAGTGGAGTAAGATATAAAGATACATTAGCTAATTATGTAGTTGCTGTTATGTAGTGTAAAGTTAAATGTAATTGCCCGCCCGCATTATAGACCGATTAGGGAAAGACTACTGATTATTCAAATGCATGTGCATGGAAAGTGTATTTTAGTCTGGGCTCATTTGGTTTCACACGACGACCACGTTACCTGTTGTTAGTTAATGTAAAGTAGCATTTAAAATTTATTTATTCGACTAATTAAAAAATTAGCGTATTTACCGGCACAATAAAAAATCTTATGGAAGGAGTAATGCCAATATTGACATACATAAATATTTTTTGCTTCCTCCAACTCCACGATCCGTCCTTTACTCTCCCCTTAAAGTCCCTCCCCAAACTCCACACTGACCTCACCTTTTGACATTTGATCAATTTGATGCTAGATAATAATTCTTCTGTAAGTCCGGCATCCGAGTCCCGGCACTGGCACTACTTTTTATTACATGAGTTTATGAATGTTACTTATTTGAACATGGACCATTGATTATTGCGCGACAAATTTTTTTTTACCATCTTATCTTATGCTTAAATGCTTATCAGTCATGCTATTATCACTTTATCATGTCAGATTTACGTGCACTCCTCAAGCATTGTGCACATGTTTATCTGGCCGATTGCAAATTGTTACATGCTCATTTTGTAAATGTACCGATTTTATTCCACCACTTTAGGTGGATGAAGTGTTTTTAAATGTTCGGCAAGTTATATAACATTATCCAACATTAACCTAATCATTTTCTTTTTATTCCTCATTTTCCAGATTCAGAATCAATCCTTGCAGTAAAGTACAAGTTCCCGTGTCTTCCTGTCTTTTGATTTGAGTAAGTTCAGTAATACCATAAAATGATCATTAAAATTTAAATCAAACTATATCATTAACAGAGTTATGCAATGTAATGTGTGCCTTTTTTTGTTGACTTTTAGAATTCACATTCTCAGGTTTAAATCATGGCACAATCAAAGCACCCTGCGACCATCCCCAATGGGGTCAAGTTCCTGTTTGGAGGTTTAGCCGGGTAAGACTTCAAATCGTGAAAATGACAGCATGTCCATTATAAATGGAAGAGCAAATATTATTATTATTATGCAAATTCAATTATCAAGTCGGACACCGACAGCACATGTCTTACGATTAGTTTGGAATTTGTCTACATGAACATGAGTATGTTTTTTTTGCTTTGATTTAGAATGGGTGCTACTTTATTCGTCCAACCTTTGGATCTTGTCAAGAATCGTATGCAGTTGAGTGGTGTTGGGGGTGGAAAGAAGGAATACAAGACAAGCTTCCATGCGTTCAGGGGAATAGTTAAAAGCGAAGGGTTATTTGCAGTCTACTCCGGTCTTTCTGCAGGTCTCCTTCGACAAGCCACTTATACAACAACCAGACTTGGGATTTACACATGGCTATTTGAGAAAATGTCCGGGTAAGTCGTTATGAAGGAAAGAATTGTAAACTGATTCGAGTATGATGATAAATATTACACTTAATTGTAATTATGTAACCTATTATTTATTTATATTTATCCATTAGGGAAAATGGAGAACCTCCAGGTTTCTTTATGAAAGCGCTACTTGGAATGGCTGCCGGTGTGGTAGGAGCATTTGTTGGAACCCCAGCGGAAGTGGCGCTTATCCGTATGACAGCGGACGGACGGTAATATAATCACGACAAGACATCTTGATAAGTCATCATACGCCTACTTTAGTTTAAAATGTAATATTTATTTAACTTTTAATTATTTCAGGCTTCCGGTAGCAGAACGTAGGAACTATTCAAATGTTTTTAATGCCCTTATGAGAATTACGAAGGAGGAAGGGGTCGGCACACTATGGAGGGGAGCCATTCCAACTATGGGAAGAGCAATGGTTGTTAATGCCGCCCAATTAGCTTCCTATTCACAAGCTAAACAAGGGCTGGTTTCCACAGGTAAGAAGATTGACTAATTAGAACCATCAGTACATAGAGATTGAAATTGAAGAGATAAGTAACAATGTATAATCGATTAAATTTCAGGTTACTTTTCGGAAGGGATATTCCTTCATTTCTGTGCTAGTATGATATCCGGCTTAGTTACCACTGCCGCATCAATGCCGGTGGACATTGCAAAAACCCGCATTCAAAGCATGAAGACTATCAATGGGAAGCCAGAATATACAGGGTCAGCAGATGTGCTCCTTAAGGTTATCAAGAATGAGGGCATCTTCGCGTTATGGAAAGGGTTCACTCCATATTACGCTAGACTTGGACCACACACTGTCCTCACGTTCATTTTCTTGGAACAAATGAATGGCTGGTACAAGAGAACCATTTTAGGAGATAAAGACGCCAAAGGAGGTGGCCTCTAAATTTGTATATAAGTACTGTACTCAGTAGTAACAAATTAGCTAACTATGAGGGTTAGTATCTAAATTGACACGATAGGATAATCACAAACGTTAATAAAAGATAATCTTCGACTCGGAAAACTGATTTCAGGAAGTAACGAACCTATTTTTCTTGCCATACTGAAAAAGAAACATAATCATGTCAATAGATGATATATATTTTGAGTATTGATAGACTGAGTTTGTGAAAATGATCCAAAGAGTGACGAAATTTTTAAATTAAATCAGTATCACCACATTAGCTCTCTAAGGAATGCTTATGGTGCAAATCAATGTCAAAGAATCAATATTAGAGGTAAAGACACAAAGAAATAGATACTAGAAGATACATAGTAATGAAATGAAATGAATTTAGAATGTTAATATAATGGTGAATGAGAATTCATTTTCTACTGAACATTTACTTCGAATGTAACGTGAATTGAAGTAATGACAATAAAATAGAATTAAAGTGTGAAGATCGCAAGACACTTTTTACATGTATACGTGTCCGGTATATATGCCATTCTATTTGTTGGTATTCTCTGTAACATGTCTGTGGATAGTTTTAAAAACGAATTTGTTTAGCTTTTAAAATCACATTATGCTTAATAGAATTTAAATTGGACTGGAAAGTAGTGATATTTACTTTAACTGATGCTATTCTGGTACTACTGCAATGAATTGTGGCTGAGCAATTCTAGTTTTTTAAGTTTAGTGTTCTGAATGTGCAAAAGATCAACATAAAAAATGAAATTATATTTTAAAAACTGCTGTAATCTTTTTAGTTTGTGTTTATTACTGAATACATCGGTTCAGGTTTTGTTACAAAAGGTACATAATCTGTCATTCATGATATGATACACAATATTATACTTAACATTTTAAAATATGAAATACTTGGTTGTAGTACACTCGAGTAGTTTCTGAAAACAGAGACCGTTAAGTAAGTTGTAAAATCTCTATGTAATAAATAACTACAAGCTAGTTAATTTAACATTGATATGTTTGATATGATTGATGTATGATTCATGATGTCTATACGCGGTTCATTGATATGTATGCGTTACGTAACAGTCATCGTAGTCAATAATATTTTGTGCTAAATGAATTAAACCTGTCAACATTTGGTATAATATCTCACTGATTTGTAAACTAGTTTGCTCCTCTTTGATAAAGTGATCTCTAAATGGCTATATTGCTATATGATATGATTTGATAGTAAACAGTGCAGGTCAAGTTACAATAATTAATTAGTCAGTGCTGTGCAGTGTGCAGGTAACGGCTAGATCAGTGCATTGTGAAGTCTATATGAATGTCTATAATAATGAGATGAGTTGATTTTGATTATGATACGAAGAAACATTAGTTGAAAAGTGAAGACGTTAAAATCGTTGAACGGTTTGCGTGAAAACTAGGAGCATCACAAGTCACAAATTGTTTTAAACTATTCTCTATACGTAATTAATTATTATATAAAATGGCATGCTTCTCGAAAATTGGTTGCGTTCCCAAATGCATCGAAATATTGATCATGTAAAAATCTTACTAAATTTTCCATAGGACAGAAGTGTACCGTAGTCGGTGGCATCTCCTCACTAGCACTACTTCCTTTTGTCCTACGATGATATGTCAGTTTTTCACTTAAAGTACTCGATTTGACTAGCTTATTCTTACAAAAGGATATTAGATTTGTTACGCTTATCCCATTATAAATAACCCTAAAATAATGCTTCCTGGGGGAGTTCGGGGGGACATTTGTCTTACGATAAAACTCAAAAATTAGACGAGACCCGTATGGTGGCAGATGAATGTCTGGATGACTGTCGAAAATCCCTAGAGCACCGGTTATAATTTGCATGGTGGTATCATGCCCTGAGAAGACTGCAACCCTGGTTTTACTAAATGCAGCTTTGACCGAAGGATAATAATTATTTCCCATGATGGAGGATGAAAGCAGGGATGAAGCCTGAAATGCTGTTTGCTGAGCACCATGATAATGTTGTCCAGTATTTTGCGTGGAGGCGGCAGAGATCATTTTCAGTGCGAGATTCACAATCTCCCTCATGAGACCGTAAGAACTGAGCAGATAATACTTGCGATTCTGGCTTAGCTTCTTTAGCCCTTCGTTTTCCTTCTCGATGTAGCGGATTAGGCGGGAGACTTCCTCGGAGCGGACACAGGACTTCTCCCCATTACGTTTGAAAGATGAGAGGTTATCTATGCTACCGAACCAGGACTTTTTTGTCGATTTTTGCTTATCCCCCCGACATGGAAGCTTCGTGTTGTGGCAGAAGTAGACCAGTAATGAATCCAACAGGGCTGTTCCAGTCTTTTTGAAATTGTCTTCATGCAGAATTGAGTTGAGATGGTCAACCAGTTTTATCATCGCCTTTTTGTCTGTAAAAATTAAAATCAATTTCATGAAATATTGTTTGGATTGTAAATTTGTAATTCATCTTAATTTAGATTAATTTGATTTTATCTACCTGATTGCTCCGGTTTGTACTTCAACATGGCGTACTTCTTCAACCGATCCACTGCGCGACAAGTACAGTCGTTAAAGCAGAATGTAATGCTTTGACTTTCTCGAATGCTTGTACTCTGGGTCAGATATTTCGGCCCCACCAACCCATACAGAAAAGCTAGGAGACTTTGGAAAGTTCTGCGATACCTTGTGGAATAGGAAACAACCTTGATGGGCATACTGTCACCTTGATCTTTCATCCCGCTACTCGTGGCAAAATTATTATTGTTATTAAAGTTCAAGTAGTTTTGATTAAACAATGTAGATTTATATGTTGAGCGAATCATCCTCCCTAACGTAAGAAGCTGCGAGAACCCAAGCTGTGTAAGTTGACCCAAGTTACACTGGGTGCTGGGGGGCACTTTTGGAAAAGTATGGAACGGGCCTATGAATTGGGAGTAGCCCGGCAGTTTTGGCAAAGTGTCGGTTGAGAACTTGAATAAATTATGAACTTCCGGATTGTCTGAGGAGCAATTGATATGGGACACGTTACGATTGCCAACGTGAGTTAACGGACCCCGGTCCCCATGTCGGAGGAGAACTATGATGGAATCCAGCTTGAAATCTGGAACTTGTACATCTAAAAATAGCAGTATCATCATTAGTATCACCTTTTCGAATGATAATCACTTTGAATCTTAAATCAATTTAAAAATTACTTACTTTCATCGATTGCTTTCAGAGCGTCCGGTGAATTACACAGACGTTCCGGAGCGGATGCATCTATTTCCGCTTCCTCATCTTCTACAATGTCATAAGCATAACCTGAAGATATATCACGAAATTTCTCCATGTCCGCTTTTTTACCCCTCGCTGAAAAGGCTGTGTCCTCATTTTCTCTACCGTAATTATCGTCTTTTAAGTAAAGTTTGTTTGCGCTGCTAGCTTTTCTCCTGCTGGTTGACATGTACAGTTTGTTCCTGCTTTGATCTTCGCTAGTGATTGGAATGGCATCATACACTTTGTCCATGTAGCCGAATCCTGCTTGGCTGAGGGCAGATAGTTCGGCTCCCCCATGGTTGAGATACCAATACAAGCCTATTAAATATAAAAGGAAAATATTGTTTAATCATCAATCATTATTGCCAATATCCATTGCATTTTGCAAGCCAGTAAACCGATATTTTCCCACTCCATTCAATTTGCTTACCCAATGAAACAAAGATAAGCCATGCAAGAAGATACGCATAACACTGGACCGCCCTGGCTTTTCCAAACATCGGCATGGCAAGACGGCTCCTTGACATGTAGAATTATTGAGGTGATCTCGCTGAATAAACTCATTTCACATTCTGGCAACTTTCCCTAACTGAGCATTAACAATGTGTGTGTGGCAGTAAATGGATTATTTTGGGTCTAACGAAATTTCTTAGAAAAGCACCAAAATTAAGTATAAACATGTGACCTATTAAACTGAACATTATTATATTAAAATCTAAGTTATCAAATATTACAACGAGGTAAAGTAGTATATTTATTATTTGGTACGTGATGATATGTATTTGATTTGATGCTGATATGTATCAATTCTTTCTTAATACCTAACCTACATTTATTTTGATTACTAGCACATTACATTTTAGTTTTCTCCCTACTATATAAAAAACTTCTCATTTTAATTATGTATTTAACTTTCACTATTACTTCAAGGATAAATCAAGGATGAAGGAAATAGTTTAGGGAAAGAAGGATCTTAGGATAAAGTTAATTTGGACCAGGATATGATTTATGGGGAATTTAATTGGGTATAAAATTAGGAATGTTTGAGGGTGAAAAGGAAGTGTTTGCTTTTACTTCTAAATTTTCACATTTCGCTCTAGGGATTAAAGCTATTGTACAAGGGGCGTGTTTTTTGATAGCCCAGACCAGGAAGGAAGTAGAGTGACTGATACATAGAATGAAACGTAAAAGACACCTACGTTATCTATAACATATGTAAATGTGAGGGTAACTGCACATGGTGCGAGTATTTCCGAAAATCTTTGGGCCCACACGGTACGGCCTTTTCCGGAATGACTTTCACCAAGCCCCATTGATTATGACACATACATAGGCTCAAGTTAAAATAATGATGCAGGGGCCAGCGGAACATTCCCTCACACTAGATGGTCCCTAATCTGTTTTCACCATCAGCATCACATAACAACAGGCTCAAACGGATACCCTGTAATATAATGTCAGGTTGTTTCGTTCGGGAGAGTGTGTGTAGGAAATAGAGACAACATTATTAGGTACTCCCATGGACTTGTCCCTTTCACAAAGTTTCTCCCGTTGTTACGAGCTGGAGCTCCTGTTACGGTTTTCATTGTTGTGCCACATTACAAAGTAAGTAAGCATATTACGAAGTGAAGAACATTCATGAGCTGAAGAAGCTCACGTTGCAAAGTGGTCAGGTAGGTAGCGTCCCTTTCGTCGTCTTTGTTCATATTTCATGCATAATACTGTGGGTACAGGAGTACATACAATAGTAACAATGATATGATGCTTTCTCCTCATTCCATTTTAAGCATTGTTAAAAGAGAATCCACTTTCTCCTCTCATTTCTCTGCATTTAACTTTTGCCAATTAGTCCTTTCAATTTCATACTGGTTCTCATAATCCATCATATTTTAATCTCTCTCACAGTCTTATTTTTTTGGCTGATTGCATCAATATTTTAATTAACTAATGATGTTTATCATATCAATTGCTCCATCATCCAAAATAACATACTCATCAAAAAGTTTAATCTGATAATATAATTTTTCTTGGTAATCATATCAGCCCAATCATCCCAATTTAATTTCAATGTTAATGACATTTCTCAAGGAGAAAATGTCAAGGATTCGTCAACAGCAGTTCTTTGACATTCTGGAGGACGCTCCTTGGTGGAATGGTTCCTAAGTTGAAAAATCGTATAAAAATAAGATACCTACTTATAATAGAGCTGAAGCCATATTTCACGGTTTACTTTCCATTAGTTGCGCAATACCTAAAAATTATATGAATAATGAATCAACTCCTTTGTCCGAACCCTGCTATTACGAATGGGATCTGGGGAATGAGACTGATTTTCCATTAAAAAATAAATAATATCATGAATTCTATCTCAAGATATATATCTTCAGATCAGATTCAGAAGTGATCTCATGTGCCAACGCGCAGAGCGTCACCCCCATTTATTTATGAGTTAATTATCTATTAATTATTATGTTGATGTGAGTCAATGAATGAAGTTAAATCTGGAAACTAAAACGTGTAGTCAGTAGGTATATGCCAAATCATTATCATTTAATCATATGAACATATCTTAAGAAAAATCCTGAATAGTCTATTTTGTTTTCGAGTTTATAAATGAGTCTTATCTCAGCATGTGTACAAACATTGACACTTGATATGAAGAAAGTCAATGAAATAATCAAAAAACGCTTATTTTGTGTCTACGTAAGAAGAAGTAAGTCAGTTCATAACGTTCCGCCCCTCCCACAAAAATTATTATCAATATCATCATCAATCGACAATCATATCAACATCGACCAAGTCACTTGTCGTCTTCGTTTGTTGTGGTGGCGTTTTTTCCTTCAAAGAAATCCCATCCATCCATCCATTTACCAAAATCGTAGACAAGACAAGTGCTCACTCACTCACTATTTTCAGAGGTTATCTGGGAGTGAGTGACTTTTGGGTGGCCAAAAATTGTCAGGCCATATTATTATTCGGTATTCATAAATATTTGTTATTTATTCGGGTATATGGTGCGATGCGGCGATACAACAATCATCCTCTGGAATAAATCTAATTAAAATCTCTCTGGGAGTTTCTAATTTCATTGGCTAAAGATTACATGATGACGGCTGAATAAATAAGCAGAGGGGGAGATATGGATAATCCATGATAAATGAATGGTTTCACTTGTATTACTTTCAAATATGTCCTTACAAATATATGCTTACAGACATAGACTTAGACTTGATTGCTCATCGAAATCCTCTTCTTTAGTGTTGACTATACTATCATCTTGATCAGATAATCTTTATAAGCCAATGGTAAGTTGGATATAACTGTAGTTGTTCTTATTCAGCTTGTTTTTGAAAGTCATTTGGTTTTGGTTGACAAGATAAATAATTTTCCATCGACATCGGCAAAACAGATCCAGATCCAGAACCACCTCCACCACCCACCCCCACTAATCCAGCTCCAGCTGGGTGTCCAACAATCGGCCCTATTGAAACCCAACTAGTTGCTAGAATGCTGAATATGTCACATTGAAAAATAATTGTTATTATGGTCAAATATATTTTTATCTCGATATGGTCAAGCTATTACTGATAGGAATCATTATATATGGCTACTAGATCATCATCTTCTCATCTTGTATATTATCTTGGCTAACCCGTGTTTGGATGGACTAATAATTTAAATTGACGCCAGTGAAAGGTTGAACTTGAGAGATGGAAAATATAAGATGAGAGATTTAATTGGCGGCGGCGGCAGCCCAGATATATATATGATCATGTATGAATGTATTTGAAATAGGAAGAGTATATGATATGGGTCCGCCTAATCAATAATGGTCCTATTCTAGCATATAACCCCTGTGGGATGTTGATCCTGTAGCCGTGACCTCCAGCGTCCGGAGGTGCTGATGTCGGTTTCCAGTTAAAAGCTTAGAAAAGCAGTTTATATTAAAATGGGGACATTCAAATCAAATGTTTTTTTTTTGGGTAGAAAAGAAAGCGACGCGTCTGCTATTTTTATTCAACTTAATGGTTTTTTTTATATTTTCAAAATAACTGAACTAATATAACTGTATATGTGGTTCACTGTCAAATCATCATGGGTCGGGTCA
Source organism: Pseudosinella alba (assembly GCA_034700485.1). NCBI lineage: Eukaryota > Metazoa > Arthropoda > Collembola > Entomobryomorpha > Entomobryidae > Pseudosinella > Pseudosinella alba. The sequence continues at coordinate 47,059 of JAQIXQ010000118.1, forward strand.
TCCATTAGCGTGACATATACTTGTCTTGCGCCATCCGATTCCTAAAGTAATAAAATAACAGTTTGGCAACTGGCAAGTATGCAACCTCAGCAGTTCATCAGATAACCTTCTTCAAAAATCATCAGTCAATGATAGGGCAGCTCGCATGATGGAGGATAGTTTAGGGTGTGCGCGATCTGTAAATTGATAAAAGTGATAATATCGTGTCATACGCATTAGTCAACCGATGGAAATCACTTCAAGATCGACGAGGACGTACTTGTTTTTGATTGATACAGTTTATACTTGATGAATTTGATGTGTTCATAAGGGAAATTGGATATAGTGATGGGTACCTCTATTATTCCATCTTCCATCATCTTCATCGATCACACTACTTGGAAATGGCTTGCTAAAGTGCGCAGCGTCAGATGCTCGTGCTCCCATCCCAAAATTTATTATTTTCATTTTAATGTCAATTTAATTGCTACAAATTTTTGCCAGGTCCTTGTTCGCAGTACCACAAAAGTCTACGCAATTTATTAGGTATTAGGTATGACGGAGATTTTCCAATGATCACCAAAAATAGGAAATTTTCGACAAAAAACCTGACTCTGGTACGAATGGGGCAACTTGAGATATTTCGCTATAAACCATTTGGTAATAATGACTTTATCTCTCTCTGGCTCTGGTAACGCAAGCTAAATCACATCAGAATATTCAGAATCTATCCAAGTCTCACCTTCACCCACCTTTCCAATTCTATATAGCCCATTTCGTGAAAGTCAAAGAAACTACAAATACATAACAAGCAAATAAGTTGGTTTTGGTTGTAGGCAGGCAGACGTAGACATGTCGCAGGCTGCAGTTGCATTGCAGTAGTCAAATAGCAGTAATAGTCAAAGATGAAGGGGCGGAGATCAGAATTATTCCTCCTTCCTATTCCTACTACCAAAAAATTCGTTGACAAAAGACCGGCTGGCTGCTCCTTTTCGTTCCTCCGAGTCAGTCAGATAAAAGAAAATATGATCCTTTCACAAGGAAGAAATGTAATGTCGGACGAGTGCACAAGGCGTACTCGACGACGAGTCGAGAGATGAGATGTTGTAATGTAATCATATATAGTAAAACGTGTGTAAATAGTAAATACTACCGATAAGGATATAAGTTATATACAAATAATGGCATTTACTCCAAGATATGATATGAAATTGTATACTATATATGAACCAAGTCGGGTGTTGAGGATTGTGCTTTCCCACGATCGGACTTCTTCAGAGTTGAGAAGACGGTTTCCCACGCTTCCACAATTCCGCACCACCTGCTACACACACTTGCCTGGTGGGTTACTACGTTTTACGCTACTACTACAACCACCTCCACCAACATCATCAACATCATCATCATACTACGAGTTTTAACCATTTTATATATCTTTAGGAATGTTTACTTTCAGCTGCAACATTATTCCACCATTACTATTACTATTACCAAACTGGCATTTATATTGTTGTTATATGTACATCATGGGCCAAAAGTGCTTTTCCCTTTATTAGGGTCGAGCCGGGAGTCATGATGCAGAACGGAACGGGGTAGTAAAAATGGTCAAGGATCCCATGCATGATATGATGTGATTGCTTGCAAATTACGTTAAAGGGGAAGTTCAGTTTTTCCCAGAAAAACAAGGAGTTTGTTTTGATGATGGGCGCTTATGAATTATGCAAACTTTATGTTGTTGCATGCATGACCATTACATGATACCTATATTATGGGTTTTGTTGAGCTTTGATATGTGATGCCTCAATTAATGTCTAGTTGCTCTAGTATGTTTACTACTTTCTTGTTCCTTTAAATATTAAAAACTCGGATTCAGCTTGTCACGCCTGCTCAAACTGTGTGAACGCAGTAACATTATTATACAGTATACCGATTCAGAAGACTAAAGCAGAGACCTAATGAATTAAAAAACTGCAAATAAAATCATTAAAAAATAATTGGAGCTTGAAGTAATGCAACGAACATTTTGTATAGTTCGGAAATGTTTTTATTTTTGGAAGAGAACAGAGAATGCCAGACCCAGACAATTTACATTACATTAACTTTCACAAGGAAATGTAAGTTTTGATGTCACTTTCCAAGAGCAAGTAGTAACTTTCCCCATGTGCCTCACTCAGCTCCTCCAAATGAATCCCACGTTTCCGTTGGACAACAACCAAAGCGCCTGGAAGTGTTGACTTCTAAGCAAAAGCAATTAAAGACAACCATGTCATTACGTCATTAGTCCATTAGATTGGTGGAAGCAAGGAATGGTGCAAAATATTTATATTTCAATTAACTAATTAGTTAGTATTACATTTTCTGTCTCGGGCCCTATCCGAACAATCCGTACAAAATGGCAATCCTCCTGTTCCTCATCATCGTACATTTCCGTATTCAACTCAAGTAGGGCTTCATTCACATGGGAGATTTTCACTAGAATTTGATCCTTGGTCAGGTTATAATTTCCACTGGAATTGCGACTGCAGGCACTTGTGGTGGAGGCCTTCCTGGCAAGTCCATGCCGGGGTGAGGACTGATCATGAGAGTTGGGTGTGAAAGCACATACGGAGCTACCACTTGACAAGGGCATATTTATGGCTGTAAGGGATCAGCTTACCTATAATAATCGACAATTAGAATCTGATGACGTGCTCAATCGACTAATCAAGCTCAAACATTATTAGTTGGGGTATGGGGTATTATTATTATCAACATTTCTTTAAAGTTCTCGATGAAAAAAATTTTCTCTCGGAGGAATTATATCCTGCAATCATAATCCTCAATGTTTCTATGACTTGACTTGGGTGATTGATTCCCACTGGTTTGAAAATTAATTTCAATTTAGCATCCTTTGAGTAGGGAGTCGGGGGCTTTATCCATAAATTACTTAAATATTTCACAAGAAATCCAAAAGTGGAACCCGTTTTACCCGTTTCATACCGAATCCTTTTGCGGCAGCATTTCGGGATGTTTACAGTCATTATTCCATTAAAATCTCATGTTTTAGAGAAATCCATCATCGATTAAAAACAGGACTCCCATTAAAGAAAAAGACGATTGAAAAATGATTATGATTATTATTTGTTTTTTATCAGGAAAGTGCTGGGAAAACTCTGGTCCATAAAATCTCATTTATAATACAGCATATATCAAATAAGTACCTACGTAAAAAAAATTGAGACAGACAGACTACTTATGTGCGAATTATACAAGATTAGCTTATGTGACCAGAACCAGACCATTCATGTGACTTTCCAATAAACATGGTTAGAATTACTTTGCCTAATGATGCGATAGAATTTAAATTTAAGGATCTAATTGGTCTTTAGGATTTGTCCTAATGACTAAATTAAATAAATTGTAACCTGCTCTATAAAACTGCACACTTACTATAAAGCTGTGAAATGATTCCTGGTTTGGTCTGGTACAGTTTCAATTCATCCTCATCCCAGTTTATTAGCAAAACTGCATAATATGTAATAATATGTAACACCGGTAGTTTTTCACAGCTTCAAAATTCATCTCATAATTCGGCAAAGGACAAGCCACATGCCATAGCCTTGCCATATCGTATCATTCTTTATTAAAAGGATAAACATAAAATATCCAATTCCAATTTATTCATGCATTCTCATATTCTCACTCGTATAATATTCGATTTTTAGCATTACATGCCCAGCCGCTAATTACCTATTATTCAGGCTGGGGACTACTGTGAAACGCGCAGAAAATCTATCAGCCAATAGTGCCACTGACTCGTTACAATCGAGGAGGTTGTGTGCAAGCAATTTGAGTCCTCAGGCCAACCTCAAACAAGCAAATCAGGTAGCAATTTTTCAACCATGAGGGTGGGAACATAACCTGCCTGCCTAATCCCACATTGTACACCGACGTCTCTTCCAAGTATTCCGCCCTCTCCGTTGAATATAATATAAGAAGAATTCTCTTTTTTTCTAATAGCATAATTTCATGTGCGTAATTTTCTTTAATGGTTCAAGTAAGTAGCGTAATTTAATGATAGATCTTTCGGAGGTTTGGGTTGAGGCAAGAAGGCAAGACGAAGAAGAAGGCATTATTCACCTGTATGTGAACGGCATGGCTAAACTCCCAGCCATGGCGTGGACGTGGTGGCTTTGCCCATCCACATCAGCAACCAAAAAAAATAGGAACCGAAGACGTGATCTTCATTTTTATAATCTTTTGATGATGCTGAGAATGATGAGGATGAAGATAATCATCATCATTATCATCAACATCATGATCCTACAGATAATCTTTTACCTGAAGAGGAATTCAAATGGAATTATGCACGGATTTTTTGGGATCTTTGACGTGAGATATTATACAGTAGCCGAAAAGTTGAAATAAAAACCAATCTATGATATGCCATTCCGGGAAAATGTCCCAAAATAGTTTATTATATTGTCCTGTGTAGTAGGCCACATGCAATGATGCAATCATAATTTGTTTTTAGAAAGGATCAAAATTAGCATTAAGTTAGTTCTGCTCTCACAAGAACTTTCTCCACTTGGGTAGCTCCGGTTTTGGGGCAATGTGAAACAATTTATTTTTATTTTTGCGACAGTCAATATAGCAATACATTCCTGCATTTTTCTTCTTCCTCCAAACAATAAGCCGACATGCATACCCAAATGTCTACGAGAAAACGTCACTCCGTGTCAAATCTGTTATATAGACAGAGAGTGCAATTGGTAATCGCAATCGTAAATCAAGCCGAGAGTTGTCTTGTCTTGATATAAGAATGTCTAAAGTGGTAACTGTGGCTCTCTTGGCTTGACTTGGCCATTCGAATTCCGACAGTCGAATCTCATTTTTGAAAATCATGATAAAGCCTTTAGAAAGCATATTATTACAATCCAGTAGCTGATAGCTACCTCTCATCTCACATCTCACCTGACTCACTCTACCTGACTGAGTCAAAGCTGACTGGTTGAGTTGAAAGTATCAACAATCAACATCATCTTACTTTCCCACGAGTCAAGTCTCACTTTGACGGGGGCTTCGAGTCTGCAGCTGACTCTGACTCAATAATAATTTTTTTTCTTGAAAGATGCATGCATGAATCTCTATAGATGATAGGGAACACGGTAGTTAGACTTTGATCCAGAGATTATACAAGGTATCTATCTATTCATTCATGCATTTAATTCTCATTCAGTCTTATATGCTCTCTTGCAGCCAACCATTAAACAATTCTCTCATGATGATGATGCTCACCTATCAATCCATGTAATATTGATTTGTCCGTAGGCATCTTTAATTATACATTCCTCATCCCATGGATATCATTATTTATGTTGTAGACAGTCAAATAAGAAAATTGCTACCTATAATATAACTTCTTCGTTCAGGATAACTGCTTTTAGTTTTTGAGTGTTTCAACACAACATGATAATTATTTTCTTTGAGCAGCAAGCAGTCAAGAAGGAATGGAGTAGAAATAGAAATATATAACTTGCTTGCGTTTTGCATGAATTAAAATTTCAAGTCTTTTGACACCACAATGATTTATGCCAGGTTCATTTTTAGAGTAGTTAAATGTAGTCATGTATGTCTGTCGCATGTACACTTGGGATAATTTTAGAGGAAATGGTTTTGCATGCAATGTGCAACTCTGCACAAAATTACATGAATTGTTCATAATAATAGGGGCTTGCCTATGTGCACTTGTCTTTGCTTGGAAGAATCGTATACGAATTAATTTTCTAGTTTTGATAATATCTAAGCGTAAGTAATTAGTATTCTCCAAAATAGATAACTAAAGATGAATTATTTTTAGTTGGGATAATTTTGATATTTTCTGCACAAATGATTTTTGTCAATAATTTTAAGAGAGTTCTTCGTTTTAAATCCTTAAAATTGATAGTTTGAACAAAAAGTATTTTATTATTCATGTAAACTCCAACCAAGGTTGTCTTTATCGCAATTTTAATTTCAATTACCAGGGAAGAAATTTGTTTTTGGTGAATTAGTAAATTGAAGGTAGACAATCAAATAATCCCCAATAGTTATATTTGCTCCCCAGTGGTTCAAAGAAGGAAAGGTGTCCATTTCAGAGTTTGTAATTAGGACCACTTGGGTATCCAGTTTTTATTGGCAAATTCTAATTTGTTACGAAGTTGGTAATGAATTGAGCCTCATAAAATGGACCACCGGGTGTTGACTACCGAAAGGAAATTTATCATTCTTCTCTACTAAAATAAAAAGCATTTGCCCTTTCCATTTCTCTCACCTAAAATGGTGCATTGAATACAGATTTAATTCAATATTTACAACCATTTTTCTCCCTGTGTGGTACACTCCACTCCAGTAATTTTTTATGTAAATGAAATTGGTCTGGTTTTCCATTCGAATCCAAGTTACAAAATTTCTGCAGCTTGAATCCTATTTTTCAATAAAAACAATAAATTAAATAGTTCGGGTTGAGAATGAATCCCAAGTTAATTACTTTAACTTTTTCCTGATTTATAGCCACCGGTAAAATAGAATAAAAGTTATCCAAAAGTCACTCATCCCACCCGACGGAGATTTTTCTCAGTGCTTGAGCTGAACAATCAAAACGATTTATGTCAGAACCACCAAAGTTGCAGCTTTTCTTGGGATTGTAGCTGAATTTTACTTTAACTCGTTTTGAATGTATTTCTTTTCGCAAAAAAATCGCACACAAAGAAAACTCAAAGATTGGAAAACTTTGTCTTGAAGTATTTATTGACCACTTTATTTGGTTTAACGATGCCCCTAGGATGCAACTAGACCAAAAACTAGTATCCAGTAACCAGCTACCTGAATTACCCGTGAAAACAAGAAGGATCTACACGTAATACAATCCAAATCCAATACATATATTTCATCAGGCTATATGCCATTTAATTCGGGAAGGATTGAGCCCAAAGTAAATTTATCATTTTGATAATGCTCATTTAAATTGAAACGGTTTCTTCAAAACTATTTATTTGATTTGGGTTTGTTTGCGAGCATGCAGGGAATTTTAATTGTGTAACTTGAGAAAATATTGGTTTTTCCTTCAAGTAAGTAAGTTTGGTCAGAGATTATTGGCAATGTAATAATGGCAAAATCCTTAGTTTTTTTCTTCGAAACTTGACTTTGACTTGTGTCTCTTCCACTTGACTTGATGATATTCAATCATCCCAATACTACATGACTTCACGTTCAAGCTATTAGAATGATCCACTGTAGGCCGAACTTCAATCAAGTTATCAACATCAAGCCATATTTGTGCCTTGATAAAGATACATGCCTGGCATCATGCTCCCAAGATGACGACCGGTTGTTACACTTTTTGCCAAATAGCAAATTATTAGCAGTAAACTAGTCGTAGTCACATTGTCGTAATAATAAGATTTTATTGTTTGGAAGGTGGCTTGGCTCTGGCTCTCGTTGGTTGAGTAAGGTGCCCGAGCCGAGCCGAGAGTCAAGTTGAGCCCGATGCCACAAAATAAGCCGAGTTGAGCTAGTTAAGGTATGAAATGGAAGAATGTGTGTAGTTATTGTTGATGATGAGATGAGGCTGATCATGATCATGATGATAATAATAAGACTTTATAATGAGACGAAGAAGAGCAGTTATGTATACTCTTGAGGAGTACTTAAACCCATCTCATCATACAGAGATGACCTGATGAGATGGATGGCTGGGACGAGGAGATTCTAGTTCCGTCGCAAATTTTATCGCCATACATGTATGGACGGTGGTGGTTTGTTTGGCTGTTTTCGTGGTAATAACAATAATAATATGGCAGTAGCAGAAGGGGCGCAGGTAATCTCAAGCACACGGTTTAGGTCATGCGTGGTTTAATTTTTATGTAACCAATTACAGTTTGTTGGCTCAAAATGATATGACTTCATCATCCTCATCTCCATTACTTGGCTTGATGAAATGAACGGTAACAGGAGACATGGACATAAGTCCCCAATAAAATATTTTTTATGGAATACGCTATACGAAAATGTGATGATCTTGATCTGAATTTTGATTTTGCTCAATTTGAGATAAATGAACTTGAACTAAAATATTCATTAATTAATGACATGCCATGCCATGCATCTCCCAACAAAAACAAATATTTCAACTGGGCGAGCAATAAATAAAGTGTAAAATGTAATGTCCTCTCCTAATATAGACTATATTGCAAATAAGGCTGATTAATAAATTCTTAATTTAGCAATCTAACGGTGATGAGTAAAGTAGGTAGCTAAGAATAAGTACTCAAAAACTTGTGGGGCTCAATCTTAAAGAAGTTGGTTAAATCGATATTAAGAATCTGCAGCCGCAGCGGATTTTGCCACCTTCACGAAATCCATTACCGCCCTCAACTCTCAATCATTTCATTCCAAACTAGTTTTCTTTGGGGAATTGGATATTGTATTGACAACCTGCAGCCTCATTTAATTTCTCTCTGCTCATTACTGTACTACCGTTTCGGTTAATGTTAATCTTCTTCGTTTCGCTGAGAGAGAGAGAGACAACATGAATCCGTCAACTTTTAAGCTACTGGGTTTACAACAATTACCTGCACAAAGTAATATGCCTACCCAAACATAATATATTACTCGAGGGATGATGTTGATGTTGATGGAAAGGAAACAAACACGAAAATGCGTTGGCTGATCTTGACGAGTTCATATTAACTTCTTGAGAGTGATTTAAGGATCATTGCCAGACAGAGGAAGATGAAAAAGGCCGTGTTTGAAACGCTGATGAAATCATGCTCATTCCAAGTCAACCCTACTCATGACGGTCACGAAGATTAAAATACGACAGGGGAAAACAGAAAAGATCAAAGGACTGCAGTAGCAAGCCAAGCTACATGATAACATGAACATTGAACAATCAACTTATTATTGGTTCCTGGTTGGTTTCCTCTTGTGCGTCAGTCATTAAATCCCAAAATTTACTTCAGCTAAATATCGAGAAATCCAATCCAACCTTTCGGATTCTGCTTTCTTATTCCCTATTCCTACCGTCTTTGTCTAAACTTGAGAGAAAATCAGTTATTATTATTATCATTATTATTGCTGCATTCTTGCATGCATGCGAGCATGCACGGATGAGACTTTAGGATTTAAGCATAAAAAATGCACATTAAAAAAAACTTATTGTATGACCGGGCACGATGCAAATCAATAATGTTATGCTATGGTCATGTTGTGCTCCTGCTTTTTCCGCAATTTGCAATCAAACCTCAAACACAATGCAGCCCATCGTCATGTTTTTAATTGATGGCAACCTTAAGAACAATAATAATAATCGTAATGACAGTGGCCTGGCTTTTGCCTTGGCTTGGCAAAGTTGCACTAGTAATCTCTTCGGAGGATTGAATTCAATGAATTTTCAACGGAACCAGGTCTTGTTGTAGGATCATGTCATGAGCTGATCTGATCATTGTTTTATAAAATAAATAAGAGAAAAAAAGCACAGCCCCGGCTACTACTCATTGAACAAGCAAGTCCATTTTCGGCAAAGATTTATTACTTGATATTGCTTTCCCATGTCATGGTCGCGATAGCCCAAACTAAAGTTATACTACTACTTACTTCAGTTGTACACACGTTTTTCTAACTGCCCACACTCTCTGCCAGTTAGACAGATGAGTTAAACATTATTCCCCTCTTGTTTGTATTATTATGGGGATGGCTGGGCCATGCCTCAAATTTAGCTTTTTTATAAGGATTCTCATCAGCTACTGGTTTTTATCCCCACGTCTTCGAATTTCCAATCAACATTTTATTATCATATATATTTTCTTTCTCTCAATTTCGTGATGGGATTCATGAGATTTTTTTTCTTTTCTTTTACCTCTCTCGTGGGCTTGCAATAAATTTTGGAGATCTGAAGCTACCGATAATTGTATTTTGAAAGGGAGGAAAAACATCACAAATGGCAAAGGAACAGAACCTGATTAAGTGAACGGTAGTCGTCGGGAGGAGATTATGTATTGTACCTACTTGCTATATGCATTTTAAGATGGCAAGTGATTAACTTCATTCTTGCACACTTGGTATTTTTTTAAGAAAAAAAATGACTGAAATATATTTAACTTTTATCCCGAGGATGAGCAGAGCACTGACGATAAGCACCATTCATCAGTCTTAAGACAGAAAAAAAATTTGAAGTTTTAAAAATTATTACATACAGATCATAGCTCTGTTCTGTTGTTTTGTTGTTGAGAAGATGGTGAAGGAGATGGGGATGATAAAATGTAGTGACAACAGGAGAAGAGCAGAACAAGGCAGCAACTTTCCATACACCTTTTACCAGGAATTAATCTAGTTCAATAGATTAAGTTACATGCAAGCCAAGCAAATGAATAATAATGGGCAAGGTTTGGGTAATAAATCTTGTCAAAATGGGAAGAAATCCAGTGGAATGGAAATCTTTATAAACTTGAAAATCATTTCTCAAACTTACATATACAGTAAATAAGAGATATTGTTTACTAGCTTGTGAAAGGTAGTAGCTTGTTTTGTTTTAACAGCTTTTTGTTCATTAACCATTAGCCAATTCCTAATAAACTTTTAAAGCTTTTATACTAATTGACAGGCACCTATAGGTATTATTGGTAAGTGCTTAT